>JAIUND010003268.1:0-16753 GCA_034699125.1 Gisinianus flammeolus
TTTTAAATCCACGGGGCGTGGCTTATGTTTGGGGGCGTGGCCTATGATTATATCAAGGTTTTGATCTGACGTTAATAATAATATCAGCAGTTTAATTCCTATGCAAGCGATCTTGTTATAGTTATTAAAGTTTTCATTTTTTCAACGGAATATGTATACATATTTTGTAATGCAAGTATTTCTTTGCGTTTGAAGTCGAATAGACAATTCTTATATATACACATGATAATTTACGAAGATTTGTGAGTAAATGGAAATTTTGTCGCTTCAACTCATCGTAAATTGAATGAATCAAATCATTCATTTTAAGTAATTTTAACGGATTAAAAATAGTCAACTTTTACATTTGAGAGGAGTTAATACATCAAAATTGTATTAACAAAGCTGAAGTTGGACTGATGCTGAAGCAATTCATTCATTCGATTTCTTCATTATCACAATTCACATTTTTAACAACAGCTCTATAGCTTTACTCCTTAAATTCAAAAATACCGTACATTCAGAGTGCTCTCAATGAAATCGAGTACGTCATCGGGAATACATCCACCGTTTGGGGAGGAAGGAGAGCTGCGGATGGAAATCCGGCTCCTTTCAATCTCATATATGTTGAAATCGGGAATGAGGATTGGTTCTCCACAGATTATGAAGTTCGATATCCTGTGTTTTATGATGCAATCAGTGCCAAATATCCACAGCTCAAGATCATTGCTACTGCGGATGTGAAGGGACGGCCAGTTCAGATCCGGGACGATCACTTTTATCCTGGTTTCGGATGGTTCCCTGATAATTGGAGAACGTAATTTATTAATTTATACAATCCCTGACTCTTTTTCTATATAGTTTAATTGGATATGAATTCCACATCGTTAAATATTTGAATTTTGAATGGTCAGAGTCAGTACAAGAAATTCTAGCAATTACATTTGGAATTGTTTAACTTTTATGCACAGGTACGATAACACGCCGAGGGATGGACCGGAAGTTTGTAAGTTAATTGAGCTCGGTTTTTTTTATTTTGATTGGCATCGATAGCATTTTGTGGATTTCGTACGGAAAATATATGATTGTGAGAAACCACTAGGTTCCTCCCGCAGAAACCATTAGGTTTTTATTGGTTTGATTTAATATAATTGATACTCATTTCTGGTCGCCAACTTTCCGTTATTTTTTTGAAACCGAAAGTCTATTTCCAAGAATAGAAAATAAGAATTCTAGAAATTGTAGAATTCGTACACCGTTGCATTTGAAGCTTAAAAGACCCATCGAAACATCATTCGACAGTCAAAGTCACTTCAACTTGAGTCTGAGTCAGTTTATGAACACACAGTATTTGCGTTATAGTTACCATTTCCGATTTTTATTACGACAGTTTGACGCCGTGCATTTAATTCCATGAGAGTTTGCTCCGAGTTCAATTACAGCTCATGTATATTGTCTAAACTGTGACAACACAATGAGCACCTGACTGAACGGCGCGGCGTCAAACCAGAGTACATAAATAATTTGCATAATCATGATTCTGCTTTGGAAAGAAATAAAGTAGTTTGTACAGTGGAATTTAATGCATGTTTTGGGGGGAAATCATAAAACGGTTATTTAGCAGTGAATTCGTTTTTTTTCATCGGATTTATCGTCAGTTCAACGGTTTACCTGAATTTGCATCCGGATTACAATTTAAATATAGAACTCTGTGAAAGCCGAACTCAAATCTGGAAATTATGTTATTCCCTTCGTCCACCAAAATAAACGGTAAAACAATCGGTAAATATCCTTTCCGAGCAATTTTCTTTCGTTTTGTTTTGCGGTGTCTATTAAAAAAAATTCACATGGGAATTCCTACTGTAATCAAGAACGCGATTTTGAATAACAGTCAAGTTTCCTCTTTTAACGTTTTCTCCAAGTCTTGAATTTTTTGAAGGGAATTTGAATTTGCGAAAATTGAAAATTCGGAAAATGCGGTAGGAATTGAAATGGAATTACAGCATTTTTTCTGCAGCCTCTCAGCTCAATGTGATTTCATTCACAATGGATCGAAATTGCAATTCAATTCGAGTCGTCAATACATCATCAAATACAGAGTGAAAATTCTATCTGGAGGAAAATCATGAGCAAAAGTGCTGGCCAATTTCTTGTTCTGATTTGTGAGTCAATTGATAATTTAATGATAATCCAGACACTCACTGCAGTTTGCTTTCTTCTCTTCCGACTCATTTATTGGGTTCGGGTTGTCAGGTGCTGGATTTTATTAGTTTCTGTGTGGTTGAGTTACATTTTCCGATTTCATTGCGACATGCAACAGTTGGACGCCGTTCATGTATTTCCATGAGAATTTGCAGTCCACCTTAAAGCAGTTGGACACCTTTTCTGTTTTTGTTGGTTGAGTTGTAAAAGTTCAGCTTTTGATTTCACATTCCATGTTTTTAAAATCCCTTCTCATGCGATTTTTATGTAGAAATTGTAGGGAATTCGAGCTCCAACCTTTACAATTGAAGACATGCGAGCCTCATATAGAACACCTATACAGTATAAAATTTTATATATAATAGGGGGGAGAGAGAGAAAACTTTATTACAAAAGTTACTGCCATTATTATAATAGTGGCCAAGCGACCGATACAGTTTTCCTCTTGACTTTTTCGCTCTTGTTGGTCACCAAATCAATATCAAAACCCTCACCCGCGTCACCCCAGTGGAAAAAAAGGAGGCAGAGCTACTGAAAATGAGAATATAGAGGCACAGCAAAACTACTATAAAAGAGGAGGGAGAGAAGTCAACAACAACAACAGCAAAATATCCCTGACGAGAAGGTCATTCGAAAATGACATTTGCTCACAATGACAAACTCGGGGACTTACAATGACTCGAGTTGGGCCACTGTTCACGTGGATGACGACAAGTTTTTCCAGAATCTGGATCTGGTGCTCCCCGAACTCTCTGCTAGACTTTGAAGGGAGAGGTGTCAGCTGCAGCTGCTGGATTGGAAGGGCTCGAGAAATTGAGAGAATTGCCAAACTGAGAGCACCACAGTTTGTCAATTCAATTCAATTCAACTTTATTAACGTGTTAAAATGGAGTGTTGGTTCAACAAAGAAACCATCCGTACGAATGGCGAGTGACCCCCCCCCATGAACACGACTAATTGACTATAACACTGGGGTAAATTTTGTACAACTTCTGAGATTGTTATTTCTGATATTGGCATGCAATAATCCATTGTTATAAGTTAAAGTTTTTAAGTTTATACTCGTTTACATTATGCTTTACGCTTATTACCGAGTCCGCCTGTATATCACTTGTAGTATTTTTCTCTCAATCATGTACACTACCACCCTCTGGGATCCAATAATCCATTGTTCAGCAGTGAAGAGGACAAAGTCCTTCTTCGCGGAGATGACTGTCGTTGGACTTTGGACAGAACAGTATTCTCAACAAATCCCAGAATTATTACGAATGTTGACGAAAGAAGTTAAAATTATGATAAGGAACAAACTAAATTCTTAATTAACATGATACAAATTCGTCCTTCCTTTGAGCTATAGCAACCATTTGTCAACAACAGTTTTGAATTGACTGAGGGACAAAAGTCTGGGTGTAAATGGAGAGTTAGCACCGTCGAGTTTCTGCCGTGAAATGGAGAATTTTCATTCTGGCTATGCGGCGAGTCAACTGCACAAAAAGCTAACCAAAGCCACAGACTAATTATGTAGTTGGAGTACTAACAGACACAAAGAGTGATTAAAAAAAAGTCAGCTGGAATATTTTTGGGGTGGAGGCTTTTGAGCTGCCGCAGAACCAATAGGGTCATCAGAGTGTATTTTTTCCATTCACTTGTTATAATACATGTTTTCTCTGTTAGCCAATAGAATCGTCAGTGTGTATTCACATAAGTCAACGTAAGCGTACATATTACCGAGAGAGAGAAACGGAAAAATACGAAATGTGTGAACAAAAAGTTTCATTCTAAAAATTGTTCTTGGATTCTAAAATTTTAATATTATCAAATAAAATCATAAAACAATTACAAATTGTAATTCCAGTTATTTAAAATGGATCCAAAGTTAAAAAACTGTGCAAAGTGTGTTGTTCCTTACTGTGACAAAAATCTTATTAATTCAAACTTATCGTTCAGAAAGGTAATAAAATATTCGGGTTTAGAATTTTATTTTTGGTTTGATTTGAAATTTTAATCATATCAGCGGTTAAAATAATTATAACTAATGGTTTTGTTTTATTTTTACTATAGGAGAAAAACATGGGCTGCTAAATTGAATGTCAAACTGAAATTTATTTCAGTTCATTCTAGGGTCTGTCAAATGCATTTTGAGTCAGCAATTTTCAAATATCCACAAAAGTCGTCTTAAAAAAAATTCGGTCCCGTTTCTGTGGAACTCTAATACCCAAAACCATGGTCTCGTCCCGTCGCCAAAGCAGAAAACGCCATTTCGGACAATACTCCCACAACCAGTCGTTCAAGAAGATCAAAATCTTCTGGAGGGTTGTCAAAATGTAAAATTCTGGTTAAATTTATTTCTATTTTATTTTAATCAACAGCTGATACATTTTTTATAAAAGAATTGTTTCGGTTTGGTTTTTAGTCAATGTCAAAACCAGTTGTTCAAGTTATTGGTCAGGACTTGGCACCGAAACCCAAAATAAATCAATCTTTGAATTCACCAATGGAATTTGAGGATTCATTTTCAACTTTGAATGACGTAAGTTTTCAAACATAAATGTCAAATCATTTTACACGTATCCAAAACGATTGTTTTTTATTGTTCATGTGTTGTTTTTAATAATTTCTAGACTCGTGATAATGCAAACAAAAATTTGAAGTTTTTCCAACCTTTTAACTTGTCTTAAGTTCAAAATAAATTCAACCATGTCTCAAGTCTCAACCAAACCAAGAGAAATCAAACAAGAAAACAGAAAATTACACTCAAATCAATTGGCAAAAATTTTCAAAATGTTGGGAATCCAAATGAAAACAATTAAATTATTGTTGAAATCCCAACTAATTTCACTTTGAATGAAAAAAGCAGAATCTCAGCTACCAATATAAATAAATCAAGTCAAAAGGATTCGTAGTACCACCGCAAGATCAAAAGTCTGCATAATAAAAACGGATATCTGCATAAAAAATTGAGTCAAGTTCAAAAACCAGATACT
Organism: Gisinianus flammeolus; assembly: GCA_034699125.1. Lineage (NCBI taxonomy): Eukaryota > Metazoa > Arthropoda > Collembola > Symphypleona > Katiannidae > Gisinianus > Gisinianus flammeolus. Next base: position 5,166 of record JAIUND010003268.1, read on the forward strand.
TGATTTTAGATTCCATTCCAAATTTATCTGAAACTGTCAAATCCCTAATCCGTTCACAACTCACCAGAGCAAAAGATGCTGAAGATAATAACAGAAAATTGTACACAGATCAAGAGAAAGATTGGGCCATCAAATTGTTTTATGCAGCTGGAAAAACGGGTTATGAACATCTTCGTCAAATGGGATTCTTTCTTCCATGCTCTCGGTCAATCGCACTTTGGATCGGGGAAGTTGAATTAAAACCTGGACTTAATTTAGAACTAATTAATTTTAGTGCTCAGAAATGTCAAAATTTTCAATCCTGTGAAAAAGATTGCATTCTTACATGGGATGAGATGACAATCAAGAAATGGATTGAATACAATAAAAATAGCGACAAGCTCATCGGAATCCAGGATCATGGGAAAGGGAAGAGAAAAATGACAGCAGCAAATTATGTTCTCGTGTTCATGATCCGAGGAATGAGTTCCAATTGGATATTTCCTGTATCGTACTTTTTTTCTACCGGCGAAACAAAACCAGACGATTTGGAAGTCATGTTTCGTCAAATAGTAAATTCTCTCCATGAAATTGACTTGAAAATCCGGGCGGGAGTTTGTGATCAGGCGGGACAGAACGAAGGATTATTCAAAAGGCTGGGAGTTTCCGTGGAAAATCCCTTCATTTGGATCGGAGACGGGGATTCTAAAAGAGAAATGGTCTTGCTGTACGATCCTCCACATTTGATTAAAATGTCAGAACAGCCGTCATCAAACATGGAATTGTTTTTGAAGACAAACAAGTTTGATGGGAAGATTTGATTACTTTCTGGAAACAAGACACCACGACCAGCAACAGAGCAGCTCACAAACTTTCGAAGTCCCATGTCTATCCAACAGATTTTGAAAAAATAAAGGTCCGTCTGGCAACTCAAGTTTTTAGCAGACATGTTGCTCAAGGAATGCGACATTTTATCAAAAATGGAAGGTTGGAGCCAGAGACTGAGGGATTTGCGACGTTTGCATCAAATATGGACAAAATATTTGATTTTTTAAATATTTCTGAGCCAGAAAACTCCGAAAAACCCATCAAAGCCGGTCGTCTCATTTTCAAAAATTCCGAAAATATTGACTGTTGGATTGAGAGGATTAAAAGTTGGAAAATGCTGGATGGAAAAAACCGACCACATTGTTTCAAAGGTTTCCAGTTGACTTTGAGAGTAATGCAAATTTTAATTGGTGATTTAGAAAAGGATAATTATGAGTTTGTCCTTACACGAAGAATTCAACAAGACTGTTTAGAGCATTATTTTTCATTTCATCGATATCGATGCGGAAACGGAAAAAATCCCACAGCTCGACAGTTTATATTGAATTTTAAATATTTGTTCATCATAAAGTCCTTCAAAAATATTTGGAACCAATTGCGAATATCAATCCGAAATTCGAAATTTGATTTCCTCCTTCAAAGAACTTGAAAGTTTGATGATAGATGAAGGACTTGAATCCGATCAAACTTCTCCAGATTTAGAAGATTCTGATGACAACGAGGACGAGGACGACAACGAAGAAGAATCAACTATAGAATTTATTAACACAGACATCATTTTTTTTCAAATGTACTAAGTCAAAATTTTTCGGCCAAAGATGATAATGTTGCTGTGTACATGGGGAATTTTGCCTCAAAATGTTTTCTGAAGCGAATCGAATGCAATGATTGTATGGGGAACATTTTGGAGTTTAAAGCAGGTGAAGTACCAGCCAGAGAATTTGACTATTCAGAATCAATTTTATATCTGCGAGCACTGGATCCTGAAAAGTCCTTTTCAAGTCACAAATCTTTATCTTATGGCCACGTTCTCAATTTGAGCAGTTGGATGTTTTACATTAAAGTAATGAGAAGTTTTGAGTTGGCTCTCAAATACCAAATCAACAACCAAGGAACTGACGTTTGGTTGTCCATCACGGAATTTTTGCTCAAAAGGCCTGAAATTTCTTCCTGGATTAATGATGCTAATGAAAATTGTACATTTCATCGACATGAATTGTTTAAAGTTTATCTAAATGCTAAAATCTTCCAGGCCGTGAAACTTTTGAATGAGACATTCAAAAAAAGAAAGTCAATGAGGAGCACAATCCAAGATTTGAGAGATCAATGAAATGTCATTACTTTTTTCTAAGTTTGTTTTTTTTGTGACATGTTATTAATTCAACCAGCGTTTGTTTGTGTTTGCATTTGTATTTATATCAATATAAATTATAATCCATCAGAATATTTTTTGTTGATTTTTGTATTTCAAAAAAATTGTTTCATTTCCGGCATTGTTGTAATTTAATTGATTGCTTTTTTGCCAAGAATGTAAATAATTATACTTGTAATTTCCCTAAACGGCGTCAAAATATCGCATGTTTTTATTTAAGTTTAATGTTCATGCACAATTTAAACGCCATTCATATATTTATACCCGTTTCTAATCCACTTTCCCCAAATTCACACCAAATTAAACGGAGCAGATAAAAAACTGGCATTTAAAATGACGAACGAAGTTAATATGCACGAAACCAACTTTTAATTGCAGAATTTGATGAGGATATTTTAATATGCAGACAAAAATGTTGGTACCGATAAAATACAAGTCACGTTTTTCATCGGAAGCTTTTGAAAAAATAGAAAAACTTGGGAACCGCGAAAATTTAAAACCAGTTTGGCTCTGGCTGACACTTTTCTAAAGACTTTTTGTGTCTGTTAGTACTCCAACTACATAATTAGTCTGTGAACCAAAGCAGCAGAGAGAAAAAGGAGCTTTTGCCTCTACACTGTCTACACACTCCGGATTGGCATGAGACTAGTAAACCGGCTCACACGTTCATTCGCTCTACTATACTTTAATGTTATTTTAATGCATGACTTTGCTCACTTTTATTTATTTACATTGCATGACGGATTGTTTTTGCTGATGGTGAGACGAAATCATAAATGGCCACTTTTGTATAAGCAGACCGATTTTCTATAGTAAACGTTTTTTTGTTGTACAGGAAATTGTGGGCCTTTTGTTCTCACTCTATTTTTTCACTGTTTTTGAAATGATACTGTTTATACTTTTTGCGATGATGATTACACATCAGAATCGCAACACCCAAATTTTAGAGAAAATGACCCCTAAATTATAGTGATCGGCGTCAACATCCAACAATTCTAACATTGTACAAAAAACTAAAGGAATTGTGCTAATCTTTATTTATTTATGTAAGGAAATCTCAAAAAATTATGCCCAATTTAAATTGGGCATAAGTCTTATACTCAAGTCGTTAATTTTAATGTCATTCCTTATTATTGTATTGTGATGAAGTGTGATCCCTCGAGTCCCTCTCTTTTCAGCCCTTAATTCTTCACTTTGTAGATATTTGATTGACATCACATATACAATTCTACTCCACAAACTACAGTCCCAAAGCCAATCCTTTTTTCCATTCCTTTCCTTTTTTCTACAATGTATTTATGAAGCGGAATTTGGATAATTCACAGTTTATTCAATTTCAATTATCTGAGAGGGAACAAAAATTAGTCAATCAATCCACATAAAATACACATAACACTACTTCTGTCACTTCATTTAACTGAAATTACAATTAAAAACAGTGACCAATGAAAAGTAAACGACTGAGAAATCCATGCTGGAATTACACTGGGAAATGATTGGAAAATGGGAGAGACTTTTGAGACAGGATTTAGGCTGTCCCATCAAATTTGAGTGTCTCAAAAGTCTCTTCCTTTTCCTCCATCTTAACCATCATCAAAGCCAATACATTTTTCATAGCTCCATTTAACTTTAATTGACATGTGGAGAATCACCACCTAGTCCATTTCACATTCAAAGTCATTTCTCGTGGCAATTTAATTCCTAAAATCCCCTGTTTCTGTGTTAAATATATCAAAGTATCAACTTAAAATAGAGCCATTTAAAAGTGTACGTTTCCTTCTGTAACGCCGATATATCGCGATATATCGCGATATACCGACTGAAAATAATGGAGCAAGTTAATGTGAGGGCACAACAATAACAATTTAACAACAATTAAAAATACCTCCAGGTTTTAATTTGTACAGGCAGACTCAATTTCTTGTGTCGACATTCGATTGAGATGATAAACTTTATGTATTTTGCATATTGTAGTTGTCTAATCATTGTTCCATTTTATTTTGCGATAGTTGAATGAGCAAATGAGTCAAGGGACGATTCTCCAGCAGAATTTCTCCTTGATTTCTTCCCTACTGGAAATTTTTGAGAGGATTTTAAGTAGCCGCCCAGAGGAATCCGACTACAATGTCCAACATTTATTGCAAACTGTGAGTATCGACATAAAAGCTAATAAACTTAATGTATATAATGCAGCATTTTAAGAATCATTCATTTGACTTTAATTTCATCATCTTTCGGGGAATTTGGTCAAAATAGTTGCGATTGATTTTGAATGCTGGACATGCTTTGGGTGCGGATGAGCTACAAAGAAAGGAGAAATCTATAATGAAGCAAATTGAGATTTTCCAATTGGTTCCGCGGAAAAATAAAACTATGGATCTTCTCACAACGAATGTATACGAGTTTAATTTAATGAACATTTAACAATCTCACATGACAAGTCGAAATTCGTCCTCGCTATTTGAGTACAATCATTTTACCCATAACAATAAAATGTTAACCTTTTCTCATGTGATTTTTGGATGACAGATTAAGCTTATTTTGGGTGGGAATTCACTTCCACTTCCATCACGTGATAAATCACTTCAAGTCTCGGTTGCCCCGGATGAATCACCTGCTGGTCAAAGCTATTCCCGACCGAACCGGATGTCACTTCTCGACCGAGGACAATAAAGAGTGGGCAGAGCATCTGAATACTCACGACCTTCCTCGAGTTGCCCTTGATCGGGTAAATCCAGTCAAATTGGAGCAGAGAGAAGAAGAGCACGAGGACTCTGATTAATTAGTAATTACAAATTATGAAGGATGAACAAATTTCAGGATTTATAGGTTTAAAATATATACATCAAGTCCACACATTTATAATTGGTAGTTGAAGGAAGAAAATGAATCAGTCCGTCCTAAAAAAATATCATTTAGATTTTAAATAAGCAAATAATATATTTGATTGTAAAACTCAACCATTTATTTATTGACCATGTTCTTCAAGACTAAAAAGTAAAACGTTACCTATAATATTAATAAATTTAGTTTGAAATGAAATTATCCACGTGTATAAGAATGTTGTTACACAACGTTATGTAAAGGTATATAATTATGAATACGATTTGTCCTCTTCATCTTCCTACTTGAACCCTGTAGAAACTGCGATTTATAAGAGATCCTCAAGATGTGAGAAAAAAGAAGAGACGTCGATTTGCAATGCCAACCCATTAGAACAAGTTTATAATCTGTGTACATTCAAAATTTAATTGCTGGCTCTGCACAAAATTATTCTAAACTAGTATTTAAGATGGACTATAGAAATAGCTAATATTTGCCACTAATAAATCGTAGAGAATGGGAAATTAACGAGTTCATATCGTCTCCAGTATCATTTATCACGGCGCCGTTTTGTTTGATTCTCATTTTGCCAAAATTTCCTCTTAAATTTAGAAAAAGCACCGCAGTTTTTGATTTTCGTAGGTATTTAAATGTTATTCAGGAATTGAATTATTTCAATTCCTGAATTCATCATACAGAATTTCAACGCCAATCATCCCATGCATCACCGAGTATTATGACTTCCTTTACAGATTTACAGTTTTGAGCGGCGTCAAACCAAATAATTTGTAAATATTTTCAAATCCTGAATAAACAAAGTCAAGGGATTTTTTTAAAAATGTATTCTATGCAAAATATGTTGTCCTTGTCTCGTTTTAAAATTCCTTTTCACATTTTCAATATTTGGAAGAGTTAATTTCGCTTAAATTCTCAACTCCACAACAATTAAATCCCAACAGGCGCTGAATTCTTTGACGTTTCCCATGAACGCTTTTCCCTTTTTCTATAATTAAATAGAAATTCTATTCAATTTCATGGGTTTATGCTTGAAACTCTGAAGAATTTTATAGTCTATACGCTAATTACCTCGACATTTGAGACATTTTAGACTAAACTCATTTGGCATTTTCATTTATAGCTTCTCATTTTCACGCAAAACTGCTCTGCACATTATGTTCATTCAATGGGTAATTTTGAAATGAATTTGCTCCATATAATTTATTGTTTCTAATGAGATTCGAACGACGGAAATTTTTGAGAGGAAAAAAGGTGAGGAAAGGCGTGCATGACAAGTCGAATCGCAAGTTTTTTGACCAATGTTTGTAATACTTCTAAAAACACTCGTTCCGTCGCTCCGTCGGCCATTTCAATGCCACACAAAATCACAATTGGCAAAAACCTTTGATCGAGACTCGAATTCCAACATCATTTTGTCGTCATTGTAAATCAAATTCAAATTACGACAACAAACTCACCAAACATGTCACCTGTCTTTGTTTATATGAAAAGTCAGTTTACAATAACTGAGCGGCGTTGAAGCCTGACAAAGAATGTTGTTTGGAATATTTTTATTTTAGCCTATATGTGTAAAGCTTTTTGAAATGTTTAAATTGTTGTGAATGAATTAAACTTGCTGTAAACAACAGTAAATCAATAATTAATAGAATCATAATTGTACATCTTGATGTTGAAGGACTTTAAATTAAAAATACAATGGGAGAAAAATGGGAGTTGGCGTCGAAATCAAACAAAATGTACGAATCCCAGTTAAATTAGTCGAATGCATATTCAAACTTTAAGTACTTACTCATTTTTGACATGTAGGAAATTCCGATTTCATCGGACCTCCAAAATGTAACAGATTAAAACGGCTTTCTTCATAAGCAACAATGTATTTCCCTTTCTTATATAAATCTCTTCACTGTGATTTTCTTTCCCATCGGATTTCACCCATTTTTTGCAAGCCATATGTAAATCATATGTGGAAAACACAACCATGTAGAAAAATCCTCGAATTTGGTAACATTTATTTCAGCATTTGCGTAATGTTAATTAAACCAGTCAATTTTTAGCTGACGAGTTCCTAACTGCAACTGCCAATTGGCAAGCAAATGGTGATACATGCATGGATTTTGGTATGGATAAATATAAATAATTCACAATAAAAGCTCAATTTCGTATTTAACTTGTACTTTATGCCCGTACAACTTCATAAAATAGGCATGTTTAAAAACTTGCACGATAAAAAACTGAAAAAAAGTAACTTACACTAGATACAAAGCTGAAAAAAGGAACTTACACTAGATAAAACTGCATTTTAAATTTGGGCCTACCTCGAAAATTGGTCTGGAACCGCCACTGCTGGGCAATCTTCAATGGAATCAAATTGTAACTCAAACCGGTCGAAAATCCAATCAATTCCAAGTCAAATTTGAATTCGATAAAACCGAGAATTTTGTTACTCCCCATAACACCAAAGAAAATTCTCTTGCTCAGTTTGACAAGTTTTTGCAAGAACAACTGTGGAATTGTCCACATGCAAGTTTTATTTTAAACTCCAACTCTCATCATATAATACTTGAAGGATTTTCCATTCATTCTCCACACAGATGTGTCGAGTAATTTGGTCTTCCATTCCTATACACTTCAAACACTTCAGATTTTCCTGTACAAATCCAAAACTATGGAGATTTCTTGTGCTAGGAAAACTGAGGCAAAGTTCGAAGAATATTCAAATGAGCAAAATTCCTAAAGTATTGAGAAAACCCATATATTTTCGATCTCAAAAGTAAGTTTATTTTCTGAAAACATGTTGAAAAGAGTCCCGCAATATTTTTGAAGTTTTCGTTGTCAATTGTGTGGGATTTACACAAATACTAATGAACAGTTCTTCTTTTTATTTCCAGGTTTAAAGTCAGGGAGCTTGCAGTTTGCATTTCCGACGGGTCACAATTGTTCAAATTCTTCAATTTAAACCATTTTTGCAATTTAAAAGTTGATTTTGAATTCCAGTAACCTTTAAAATTCATTGAAATTTTTTCAGTTCATTTGAATTTGTATAAGTTTATTCAAGTTCAGTAACATTCGTTGAATTTCACTGAAATACGTACAGGTTCTTTCAAATTTCTTGAAAGTTCAAAATATCACACAATCTTTGAAAGTAGTATAGCAGAATTTCCAAGAATTGACAATTAGAATTCTTGCAATTTTTGGATATGAAGCTGAAAAGACCCCTCAGAAAATTATTCATACCATTTTCATTTTCAATTTTCATTGTGACCGTTCGACACCGTTCATTAAATTTCTTGAGATTTTTGCTTCATAACCATAACTAGTTGCTTGTCCCAGACAGAGCGTGGCAGAACAACGAGCACACAATTGAGTGGCGTCAAACTGAAGTAAATAAACAAATTCCATTCACATCATGATTTTGCGTAAAAAAAAATTTAAACAGGATAATTGAATACAAGTGTCAGCTGTAAATCATAAAATAAAATAGAAATTTAACAGTGAATTTATTTCCCCCATGTTGAAATCTTTCGCTTTAACTTTGACATTTAGATTTAGAATTTCTGTTTTTTAAATAGCGAGACCATTGCATTTATCGCTAGCTCAATTGTCATTTACCGTGTGCACCGTTTAAATATTAAATTCAAGTCCATTTCACTAATTAAAGACATCGTGAATTTCTGGTTACATTTCCCTGTGCTCAAAAGACTTTTCAAAATTCTCTAAATGCCGTTCTAAATTAATTTGTTCTCGAAAGGTGCATAGACAATATTGTATAGGGTTTAAAATTTATACCAAAATAACCAAGTATCCACCATCCCTCATCAAATTTTCAAAAACATACCTACACTATAGATAAAACAGAAAAATTTCATGCCACAACTTCCACTATAGATAAAACGGAATTTGGGAACTGCATATATATACCGGTAGTAAAAATGTACACGTCCACCACTGAGCTTGTACACATAAAAGAAAAATGTCAGAAAGTATTCTGTGACAACTAGTGCGACATTACACCGTACATAATATTTGATCGGCGTCGAATCGAAACCTAACCAAATCACTACTGAATTCAATCTGTTTTTATCTTAAAAATTCAAATAAAATTCATTAAATATGTTTTGTAGTGATAGAGTTGAGGAATTGATTGTTGATTGTGTGTATTTGCATTTTATGCGTACAAACAGAAGCTGAAAGGCGAGAAATGATAGTGATTTGCGAATCTTCATCGCTCTTTCGAGTTCTGTGAATTAACACACAGGGAATAAATCCAAGTGGTGGTCAGCTTTCACAGTGAATCCGTAGTTGTCATCGGTATTTAATCTGTGACAAGGAAAATGGGCTGCGTGCCAATCACTGGTACATGTTAAAATATTAAAATATCCTATATATGTTTGCTATTTTTCTAAAGCATATACATATTGCTTTTGCCTTCTCAAAAGAAGAGGAATTAAGAGGAAACGAAAAGTTAAGGATGAAGAAAATGAATGAGTCAACTCAATCCATCCTCAATTTCCCAAGACAAATAATATTCATTATATATTATCCATTCTAACATTTTCAGTTTCAAATTTCGTGATGACACTTTTTTTTATCACATTTTATTGGGAAAAGTATCAATTGTTATCTATGAAATCATCAGTTTATTTCAAATAACGTAATTAAAAATATATAGAGTCTATTCAATGAATAATTCAGCATTAATTCGGTGCCCAACAATACAAAATACAAAGCTGACTTTTTAAGCAACACAACTTGATTGTATTTTTCGTACCTATAACTAAAAATCCTACTCCTCACTTTTCTATTTCCCGATAAAGGATGAAACTGACGAAGATGAAAATGAAAAACGTTTTACTGGACTTGAGCAAAAATCGAGTGTGTGCCAAGCAAAACATTTACTTTTAGTTCATAAATGAATGAAACGATTTTTAGTACCACAATCAACATTTTTAACAACGGCTTTAGCTTTAGTGTATAAATTGAAAAATACATCATGCATTTTCTCGTATAGTCTGAAGCCGTTTTGCAATGTTTAAATTATTTTGATCGTAGACAAAATAGGAAGCAATTAAATTCTACAGGTATGCTTTGCATGATATTAATTAACCAGGCCAACATTAATCATCTCATTCCCATTCAAAGTTGACACACGCGGTGAGTGAAGTCGGCAAGGAAAAATAAGTAGAAATTGTTGACTTTGAGCGGAGGAAAAGAGTGAAAGGATAAAAATACGCGTAAATTGTGAAGGCCTTTCAGCTTTCAGCTCTCTCTCATTCTCATTCTCTATCGCTCTTTCCCTATATAATAATAATGCTGGAACATGGTGAAACGAATATATAGAAGAAATTGAGGCTTGGGCAAACAAAAGGGAATGAATGAATTGAATGATGATCAAGAAATTACACCTTGTTTTTCCACGAACGAATATACAAGAAATATTCCACTAATTACACTCTGTTTTCATGGACTCGCAACTCGCAGCCAAAAATGGATGGAAAAACAAGAGGAAAGGTCAAAAATCAAATCAATTTCTGTCCATCCGCTTATTAATTTTTACACTGTTCTACACAAATTCAGAGTTATTTCTTCATTTTCGTTGTCGATTTCATTTGGATGATGAGGCACAAAAAATATGATGAAGTCGAGAAATGAATAATGAAAAATGACATTGGATTCGAACGGCAAGTTTACTCACAATTCTCCGACAATCAACAAAACTTGCGCTGTGGAATTCTTTCGTTGTGGCTATTTTTGATATTTGAATTTGAACTGCTGTTAATGATTATTTCATCATTTCATTTGTTTTCTTACTTTTATCATGTTTTTCTCTCTTTTGCTCTCTCGTCCTTCGCAATGTCTCGGGTTTTAGTATAAAAACGAAGTGAATTCTTGAGAAATCATCAGTCAGTCGAATCCTCCAAATCCAGTCACTTCCCACATTTTATACTCCAACATCAACTTTTCCCTGAAATTCTCAACAGAACCGCTTCATCTTCATCCCAAAATCAAAATCATCTCAAATTCTTCATTTTCCAACAATGAAAGCCGTAAGATAGAAACTAATCAATTCCCAATTTAATTGTAAATGAGCTTATAAATTGACGAAAATTGTGAATTGGACATTTTAAATTAATTGGTCCAGTGAATGAATGAAAACTTTGCATTGAAATTCCTAATTTGTCTTTATTCGATTCCTTTCCAGGCCGTGATTTTGTCTGTTTTTATGCTGGCAGCTGTGAGCTGTAGCGCTCAACGTCTTCGTCGTCAAGGCAGCGGTTGGTACGGCTATTCTGGAGAAGAATCATCAGTTCATCCTGCCCCAGCTCAAAACTTTGGTCAACATCCACCACAAAAATCGACGGAACTTCCGTACTATGGCCGAAATTACCCCGCAATAACAACAACAACAGTCGCACCAGTTCAAGCTCGCTATGCTCAACCACACGAGAATTATGCAGCTCAACTCGCTCAAGCTCAACGAACTCCAACAGCAACAGCCAAACCGGAAATCACCCGAATTTCCTTCAGTAGCTTCGACGATCTTCCACAACAATCGCAGCCTCAATCCCTG
>JAIUND010003269.1:0-16743 GCA_034699125.1 Gisinianus flammeolus
AATGTTTTTCACCTGTGGAGCGAGAGGAAATTAAAGTATAAAATGTGACGATGAAAAGGCATGCAAAATTATAAAATTCATTTAAATTCCACTTTTTTTGACTCGAGGAATTCAGACTGGAATTTCTACGCGTCTTCATTTTCATTTTCATTGGAATTTGAATGGATTTTCGTGTGTATTTCGCACCTCATTGTAAAATATCCACACGATACGAATTAACGAATTATCAATTACGATCCAATTTGCAAATCTTCTGATTTCATCAGAACTCACCACAGATCAGAATCATCTTAATCTTAATTGAATTGGGGATGAAGACAAGGAAAAAAGTGTGGAGAAATAGTAAAAACAAAATCCCATTAAAACCTGCATTTCAACTACAATCTAATTTTAATTCTCAATTATCCATCATAAAATCATCTGTTTCTGTTGTGAATTGAGATGTTTTGTCTCATTACATATTTCCATTACGAAATGGAAATGTAAATAAAGGCAGAGAAAACACGTGTCAAAAAACCTGAATGATTGAAAACACGAATGAATGAATAAATATTATAATTGAATTAAATGAGGAAACTCATCTGCCTTTGTAATTTTCCCATTTAAGTTTCAGCGTCATGTTCACAGTTCTCATTTACATTTGCAAATTGTAATGAGATGAAAAACAATTAGCAATTAACTTGTTTTCATTCTTATATACATAAATTCAACTTTGCTCATCTCTCGCTCTTTCTTCCCTCGTTCCATTGTATTTTGTGTCCTCACTCACACACGCAACAATGGAGATTATTTACTCGTGAATTTTTGGCTTGTAATTGATGAGACAGGAAAAACAAATTGATTCATCCTGTGCATCTCATCACTCGTCATCTCATTTTCATTTGTAATTCCTTCAAGATTATGCAAATATGGTGGCGAGCGATATATATTTTGATTTGTGAATGAATAATGAATTTAATATTCCATTTTCTGTACGAAAATTTCCATTTAAATGATTTGATTTGACATTGCTCGCAATTCCCACAAATTCATGGTTATATTTTATTAGACAGGAAATTTGGGGCAACTCAAATTTTGATGCGATTTGTTTTGCATCACCAAAATAATTCACTAATTGTTTTATATTGCGATTGTAATTGAAATAAATACATACAATATTATATTTATATGAATATATTGATAATCAGAATTGTGATTTTTGTTTTCAATGAGAGAGACAAATGTATACGAATTGAAACGAGAGTGGACACACAACACGACTTTGAAATAATATATCGTCTGTTAAGTGCAAAAAGGAACTATAATTATTTTCCTTAATTTCGTTTGTCCGAGTTGACCTGCTCTGGAGATCAAAGTATTAGAAATAGAGTTTTGGGTCAAGCGGCATTATTGTAGAGCAGGTCATGAGGAACAATAATGTCGCTTGACCCAAAGCTCCATCTCGAATACTTTGACCCTCCAGAGCAGGTCAATTCGGACAAACGAAATTAAGGAAAATAATTATAGTTCCTTTTTGAACTTAACAGACGATATAAGAAAAAAAATGAAAGGATTCAAAGTTTTTTGAGCTGAATAAATTAGAAATAGAAATAAGACTTTGAGGGAGAGTAATTAGCGTGTTAGTAAAGTCACGTTTGGGCGTGAATGTCTATGAATTTGAATGTCTGCCCGCCCGCCTCTCTTTTTCTATACAGACTGTGTGATGCCCAGACGATTTCAATTGGAATTGTCCTTCTTCATTATGAGATGAAAAGAGTCACAGACTCATCCACAATCCACAGTCATCAGTGATTACTCATCACTATATATAAATTTGAGCAAAATACAAGTGAAATTGCAATCTGTGGAACTGGAATTGTTTTTCTATATTTCTATTATAAGTACGAATATGTAACATCAAAAGCCAATCGGAATTGTTCAATCGGCGTCCAACTCACACATAAAACATTATGTGGAACTGAAAATATACATGTGTGGGAGAATGGAGACAATATGGGCAGACAAATAATATGAACGGGGCGGCGTTCATATTAACGGCGCGGACAATAAATGAGATGCACACAAACTATTTCAAAATGCAAATTGCAAATCGTCTGTTAAGTTCACAAACGAACTTAACTATAATTATTTTCCTTAATTTCGTTGACCTGCTGCAAAGGTCAAATGGCTGGAGATGGAGCTGTGGGTCCTTCGACATGATTGTCTGCCATGACCTTTTCTGTCACCCTCAATTTTTTCAGAATTTTACCCACAAAGACGGACGCAGTCGTCGCATTTCCACAAATTAAGGAAAATCGTTATAGTTCCTTTGTGAACTTAACAGACGAAATGCAAGATGGAAAAAAATATGTCAGTCCGATTCGTTGATGACAGCGAATATGCACGCCAAAATTCCCTCTTTATGACGTGACAACTATCTGTGACAACTGTCTGTGACAACTGTCTGCGACAGCTTTTACACGTGTTTTTTGTTCTGGTCTTTTTCTCCCCTTCAATATATATGTATTTTGTCGTGTGTCGTTGTCGTCCGTCTGGCACGCGACTCGAAAGGCTTCTCACGTATATTTTCACATCATTTAAAATCATCCTAAAAACAAAATCCCAGTGGATTGTTCAAAAAAATGCTCCAGTTGAACGCCGATTAAAAACATTTTAAATGTTTTTCACACCCTGTACAGTTAAGTTGCAAAGCTGTATTGGACTGATCCTGTGTGGACGGCACACATAAATGATATGAATGTAGAAATCCCAGTGGTAATTCAAAGGACCCATTAAAATGAGAAGACAACAAAACTCTTTATGTACACTGAGAGCCAGGTTGATATTATTATTATTATGTATACAGTTAATTACCTAATTCACCGTCCGCGTTGCTGTTATTTATTACAATTAAATTGGTCATTTATTCATCGCCATTCAATTCTCTCTCCCTTACTTTGTGGACAAGAACATATACCGTCTGTTAAGTTCACAAAGGAACTATAACGATTTCCCTTGATTTGCGGAAATGCTCCTACTGCGTACGTCTTTGTGGGTCAAATTCTGAAAAAATTCAGGGTGACCCGAAAAGGTCATGGCAGACAATAATGTCGCAGGACCCACAGCTCCATCTCCAGCCATTTGACCTTTGAAGCAAGTCAACGAAATTAAGGAAAATAATTCTAGTTTGTTTGTGAACTTAACAGACGATATACGAACGCGCAATAATATATAATTTGACATTTGCAATTGGCAAATTGCGTAATCTTCTGAGTGACGACTTGTAAATGCATTTAATGCATGTGAAAGCCATTTAATTTAAATTACATACTTAACTATATACAGAGAATAACGACGGCGCGGATGCAAAATTCCGAATGAGACGACAGTTGACAGTTGAAGACAAAAAGAAACCGAGCAGAAATACATATGCAATTAATTACCACATGATTTCCCTTTCACACGAACAATATCCAAAAGCAAAAGCGCACGGCTACAAATCCTGTATAGACAAAGAACTTTTAGCCGCGCGTATATTTAAATGTGACAATGTCACATTTATCATTCATATAAAATAATTAACATTATCCAATCCATTATCCAAATGTATACGATATAATCACAGCATTTGCGGTTGCGACTGTTGTGAGCGACACTTTTGATATTAACTTGATTTTGTTGTATTTATTTATTCGTATTGCTGCATATATATGTAGAATATTTCATTGAGATTTTTTTTGAAAGGGGGGAAAAGTCGTTGGAAGTGTTGGAACAATGCAAAATATATACAATACACACAGCCAACAACAAATGTCCTGTGTATGTATATCTATATAAACGACCAGGGAAGGCCGGCCCATCTATCCAGTACCCAAAACCCATGGGTTTACCCATACCCAACCCACCCTCAAATTTACGCTTTGTTGGGTAGGTGGGCACTAGAATGAAAATACCAAACCAGGACGGGGAAAACATTGTGTGCATTGTCATGTCCATGGCTGTACTTTGTTTGTTCTTAAAATATAAGTATTTAATCGTTTTTCTTCACATTCACGCAGAGCGCGAATGTCAGGAAAAACGGTCAGGAAAAATTCAAACCCTTCCGCAACCCGCATGTGTCTGCCCACCAACCCAGCCCGACCCGACTCAGCCCAACCCACCCACCCACCTCCAAATTCGAAAAACCTTGGGTTTTTGCCAACCCTGTAAACGACAAAACAAAATAACGACGAGGAAAAGTATTGAAGATTTAAGAGTGTGTGGAAAAAGTGGGCTCGTAGATCAAAATATAGTGCGCAATCGGTCATAAATTTTCGCAGGTCCAAATTAATTGAGATTCTTTGAGATTCAAAGACACAGAAAGAGAGAAAGAGAGGAAAGCATGATGAGCAAATGATATTCTATTACAATCAGGATTCACCTTGTCAAAAGCAAACGAAAAAGAAGAAGATGAAGAAGAAGAGGATTGTAGTAAATTAAAATTCAGAATTGATAATTGAGCTGAGGCGATTATTTGTATACTATTTACAATACAATTTCACATTCATTTGACCATTAAGCACATTTACTTTATTACTTTATTACATGCACAGAGCGGCGAGAGTTGAAGAGTTTATTTATGCGGACCAAGAGGATTTACTGGTTTACTCGGCGCATCTCCACACACACACACACACACAGCACACACCAAACACCAATGCCAATAAATTATATGCATATATGATGAATGAATCTCCTTTTTTTTCTCCTTCTCCTCGAGATCGTCGTCGTCGCGTTTGTCCTTTTTTCTCTCCGTCTATGCTCCTCGCTCAGACACATTCAAATTCCATACGGATTCACACACACACAATATGGAAATCTCCAATTCCAAAATGTATTTGTATTGACTTGTCTTGTGTCTTATGGATTACGTGGATTCCTCCACACATATAATCTATAATTGTAGTAATTAGTCAGCTCAGCCCTTTTACCTTTTGAACATTTGCCAAAATCACACAGACGAAAACGAGTCTCAATGTCAACCAACCAAAACATGCAGAATTCCAGTGTGTATGTTACGATACGACGACAAGGAAAACGAAGACAACGAAGAAGCAGAAAAGATGAAGAAATTTTGTGGTCGTGTTTTGCGTGTGGACACATTTCTCATTTCTCACATTTCGTTTGATTTTATTTATGGGAAACGCGCGATTCAAAAGAAACAATAAGGAAAATTGACTCTGTGTGCAAAATCTCAAATCTTGCACACACCACACACACACATTCCATTTTCCAAACCAAATCTATAACAAATATACCTAAATAAATAAATGTGTGTGTGGAATTGGAATTGTAATTGTAATTAGTGAGAGAGAAAAACAGGGGAAAAATGAGGTCATTCTTCATTTTCTCATTTGGTATTTTCTGTTTTCTGTTCTAATTCCAAAAAAAAACCTACAAAATCCAAAAATCTAATTCTAATGTTTATCGTTTTGGTCGTGTGCGATTTTTTTTGCATTGTTTAGAGGAAATCTATATTTGAGTGTGTGTGTGTGTGAATTGGAATGGGATTTTCCTTATTGCCAATTTAAATAAGTAGTTATGTAAGTTTAATATACGACGAGATGCGGAGAATTGGAGAATTGGAGATGGAGATTCCTCGATCCTCATTAAAATTATGCCAATTTCCACATATACAAAACCACCTTGTAAATTACGGCAAGGAGTGTAGTTTATTTATTTTCAATGTGGGCAACGAGCACAGTCACATGGAAATGGAAATGGTGAAGATTTATATAGATGAGAATTCCTATACGTAACTTTTCTTGCATGTGTGTGTGTGTGTTTATGTGTGTAATTTACCTATATGCAATTTTACACGTGAATATCTGTATTTTGGATTTGTGTTGTAATTTTTTGGGTTATTCGTTATGCACACACACACACGTTTGCAAAAAATATTTAACAGTGATCTATATATGATATAAATTCAATGTTTTCAATTATTGGCGATTCGATGTGATGGTTTTTTTTTTTTTTTTTTTTGCGAATCTCCGTCTATTTCTTGATTTGCCTTTATTTTCACTGTGAATTTGCAAAAATTTCGTGTACACACGACGACGAGAGGACGATTCCATTGCATTGCATTCAATTCAAAATTGAATAGACTTCATATTCCTTTCTAATAATGACTCTGTGTGTGCATCATCAGAATGATAATGCAATGCGAATGAAAGAAAAGTAGAGTAATTTTTCCATTGTGAATTGTGATGGTAATCAAATGATTATGATTATGAAGATGATGATGATGATGATGAGAGAATAGCCATTAATTTAATAACGAGAGTCGAGTCGAGTCAAAAAGGTCAACGTTGCGGTTGTGATCTGTAATTCAATTTCAATATGGATAAGTTGAGCATATTGGCATATTGGTGTGATGTAAATGAGGAGCTCAATTAAATCATGTCCATCTTCATCTTCATCTGCTTTCTGCTTCAAATCTTCATCACCATAAAAAATCCATTTTAAATTCCAATTCCACACAATCCCAAAATCATTTCAATTCAATTTTTTTAATTCTCAATGGCATATAAAAAAGATTTAAATATCGATATAGTCCAACGACTAATTACCGACCGCTACATATTGTAATTTTAATTTGATTAAATAAAACACTTACATTCAAATCACAATGAAAATGAAAATGACTCAAAACACAATGGAGAATTGTGTGATTGATGAAAAGCAAAAAAGAAAAACATTGAAATTATACAGCGACCTTGGGAAAATGGATATATAGTCAATCAATTGAGGAATTCAAATTGAGATTGTTATCCGACCGTTATCAAATTTGCTTTTAATTAAATCCTCATCAAGTACAAAATGTACAATATCAAAAATATACAAAGGTCTTTTGCTCCATTGTCGCTTTGTATATATAATTGACCACTCTTTCTCATGTCAATTAAATGTAAACTCCCATGTTCATAAATGGAGAATAACTCATCTCTCCAGGAAATAAAGAGTTTTAATAATAATTTTCACTATATCCACAGTTTTTATAGTCTTATACCGGTTTTTCTCAAATGGCATGCATTAAATTTCAATATTTCCTCAAGTATAAGTAAATGCATATTTGGCCCCAGACGGCGAATGTGCGTGCGCGTTCATATATGCTAACGTGCAGTATGCACCATCCAGGGCCAAATGATAATACACGGCTATGGAACTTATTGTTAGACGATATACCTACATAAAATCCAAAATGTTATCCCACACTGTGTGTAGTGTGTATATATACAAAGAACTGAAATGAACTGAAATACATATACATGTAAGATACAAACTGTGAGAATCCGGCCGGATTCGGCATCGTAAACCATAAATCATGACAGTTCTCTTCTCCTCCAATTAGCTTGCACACACGTGTCAAAAAAAAACCATCCTAAACCGGATCTTAACTATATAATCTCAAGTAGTAAGGAATTAAATGCCACCACACACACACACACACACACGACCGGAATTTCCCAAACACACACGCGCTCGCGTGCCTATTAACGAGTGTGTAAAAATATCTATATAGGAATGAAATCCACGACGACATGACACGAAAATTTGGGCAATTTCGACTGTGACGCGGAGAGCATTTGCGGTTGGACGTTTGGAAGCGAGCTTTGTGTGTGTGCGTCTGATGCATGTGTGTGTGTGTGTGAATTTTCAGGTTTTTCATTGGGAGACGCGACCTTTGAATTTTTGGTGGGTTGAGTATAAATTCAAATTTTCAAATCCAAAAATTCAAAGGCAAAGACAAAGACACGATTTTTTCATTGCAATGTATGTATATTTTGTATATATCTATACTGTACACAGTGTACACTGTATTTTCTCCTCATCTCATTTTTTTTTTAATGTTTTTGCGTATTTTCCATTGAATTGAATTGAAAATCTTGAAATGTTCTTGAATAATCGATATCGATATTATGGAGACCAATGAAATGGAATGAGAAGGTTACTTCATGATTTGGTCTTTATTATAGGTTTCATTTCACGATCACAAAGACAAAGGCAGAGAGAGAGAGAGAGAAAGAAAGAGAGAAAACACGTGAGGTCCGTCTTTAACTTGAACTCATTCGTTTTCCATGTGTCTGTGTGTATATAGTTAGTAATGCAATGTGAATGTAAATGTAAATGTAAATGTGTGTAATGATAGCACATATAGCACCCACCAACATTATTATGCATCACACATAGAAACTGCACATAGAAATAACAGCGAACAAGTCTAAGAAGAAGAAGAAGAAGCTGTATAGAAAATGGGGAATGGAATTGTTGGTCATGTATGATATGAACATTATCATTATCATTATGATGATTAAACATTAAACAGTTTACATGCACTCTCCTCTTCACCTTATTCTCCTTCTTCTTCTTCCTAATGGCTCATCGCAGCTAATATGTAGTTAATAGGCAAAATGAATGATGTAGATTGTAGACGATACAGAGAGAGAGAGAGAAAGAGAATGAATGATGCGTTCTTGTTGTTTGTATATTTATGGAAAATGAACTTGGTGTGCCTATATACTCTCGCTGTGTGTGTATGATTTATATTGATTTTTCACCCTTTTCTTCGTCTCCTTGTTGTTCTCATGTGCTGTAATATCCACTGCAGCATGTGGATTATGTAAGTGTGTGAGTCTGAATGGATGGATGTGGGCGCATCTTTATCTTCATCTTCACCTATATATATATATGCATGATGGTGAAGATGAATTCACCCCAATGAAATGGGTGAATTGTGAATTGTTTTTGTATTTTGATAGAATATTTGAATTCGGTTGGTCTATATTGGGTCCTCATTGGTCCTCATGTAATTGGTAATTCGTAATTGGTAATTGGTCTCGTTGTCGTCATTCTATTCTATTGCATTGTATTGTATTGTATTGTTGTAATTACGAATGATGAGGGTTCCCTCAACACATCACAGCCAACGAGTATAAAAGACAAGGGTCATCCCCAACCAAATCATCACAATCAGATCATCAGCCATCCGGCAACCAACCACACACACACACATCCACCAAAAAAAGACAAAATATATATTCACATCCACACCACATTTTCCCATAATCATCAAAATCATCATGTTCAAACTCGTGAGTGCTTCCATTTCATATCCAAATCGGATTTTCTCTAAAAAAAAATCCAAGCGTTTTCCTTCGTTTCATCGTTTTTTTTTCTTGTGTGTGAATCGGTTCAAATCCAACATGATTCTCGGAGGATTTCGTGCTATATAGTGTTTGTGTTCTCGAGGATTTTAAAGTGGATTTTGAGCGTTATAGAATTCCCATTTCATTATTATCCATTTCCATTGGATTTCCACACAGTGCAATTTTGTGATCAGTTTAAAAATTCCAGTGGAAATTTGTCCCCTCGTTTTTTTGGATTTTGGATTTCCAACTTGAGAAAAAGCGATTCATATATAATCCAATCAAAATATACATTCGTTAATTTTTTTTTTTTTTGAGTCTCATTTTCCCCCGTACAAAAAAACGAAGACAAAATTCTCCAATTTCCTTTGCAAGGTTTACAAAATGACATTTCCTTGTCGAGTTTAATGTTTAAATTCTCAAATTCTCTCTGTATATAAGATGTGTATGAAAATTTCCGGTGGAGTCACGTAAAAAGCCGTGTGGAAATCCAAAAAAGTTAAACCAAACGGCATTCAAGTCTCGCAACTTGCAATGTCCCCTGAAAACACGAAAACAGCTACATATGTAGGAGAAACGAAGGCTTCGGATTTGAACCGAGGATTTTTATATAAATATATGTTTATTTTGTCTGGGATTGATTGTGTATATATAGGTGACATTGGTGGGGCTCCTCGTCGCCTCCTGCACTGGACAATATCGTCAAAGGACGGAGGACATTGTCAACTACCGGACAGAGAATAATAACGAAGGGAACGGGAACTACAATTATTTGTGGGAGAATAGTGATGGGACGATTGCTCAAGAGCGTGGCTACTCCAAACCCCCAAATCCAGGTGGTACCGAACAAATCCAGGTAGCTGAGGGTTCATATCAGTACTACAGCCCTGAAGGGATCCTCATCAAAGTCAGGTAAAAACATCATCAACCATCACACAATTTGATAAAATAATACATCATTTTTTGCATTTTTGAAGGCTCACACTATCAACTAAACTTTGAATGTTGTTGTATATATATATTTGAAGCTATATTGCGGACGAAAACGGTTTCCAGGCAACGGGGGATCATCTCCCAACTCCTCCTCCAATCCCAGAAGCCATTCAAAAGGGATTGGACATCATCTACGCTGGAATTGCCCGACAAAAGAGCGAAGCTGAACTTCAAGCTCTCAAACGAGAACGAGAATCTCAAGTTCGCTACAATCGAAAATAAATATACGAATCGAAACAATAAGTAAAGTATACTCTCAATTATAATTAAATGTATAAATCCCAGTTTCATTTTTTGAATTATTGTAAATTGTAAATTGTGAATTATGTGAATTAGCCATTTTGTTTAGCTTTTCTATAGTTTATATGTTTAGTTTATTATATGTTTAGCCAGTTTTATATGTATATAAATATCTAGTATTTTATTTTATTCCCTCCCCCCAAAATAATTTTGAGGTGTTCCTTTTCCAAAATCAAAATCATCCTCCATTTACATTCTGTAAAATCACTATAAAATCACAACAGTTCGATCACACAGAACAAAAGCAATTGTAATGTGTGTAAAAGTGTAAATCAAAATTTTGCCCAGTAGAAAAATCTAATCCATTTCTTATCGTTAGTGATTCTCTCTCCGTGTGCCACACACAACATTTACGACACATATAAAAATTTGCTCAAATCTCAATACTGAATGCATAGGAATTAAATTAAATTACACACTCATGATCCTGAACCCACACACACACAATTCACGCAATGAAAAAGTATTATATCTAAATGATGGGGGAGTCATGAGAAAATGTGAATGATGCTGGAATTCGTCTCACATGAAACACATGAAACACATGCACAAAGTATACGAAATTATATAGTAGTATTATTAGTATTATTATTATTATTTTATTATTGCTACAAACACCACAAACAAACAGAAGCAGAAACGAATAAAAAACCCTAAAATGTTTATTAAATCCCTCAATATAAACTCCAATATGTAAGATATTCATTTAATTCAATTTCCAACTGACCACAAAAGTCAAAAACTCCACACTCACTGCCACTGATTATTCTTCCTATCTTCCCAAAGAAAATCCAAAAGAATCGTTTAAATGCGCGTCCATAAAATCCTACATCTATATACATTCGGTTGCCCTGCTGTTAAAATTATATATATAGCTGGACAAAAAAACTAAACTCGGAGTCCACATTGTGATTTATTTCTTGGATTATTTATTTTTATTGCCATTGCAGTGCTTGCATGTTGATTGGATGTGTTGAATTGATGTGTTGAAACCGAAAGAAATAATAAATATGTATATACGATGTGGAATTTGGGGCATTTGTGGATTTCTTGCAGAGGTGTCTATTTTTAAACGAATCCCACCAATTACGATAAATTTGGGTGCAGACTGCAGACTGCAGAGTAATTATAATTAATATTATGTGAGTGTGAGTGTGATTTAGTGCACGGGGATGCGAAATCCTCCTCTATTTATTTCTGTTCTGTTCTGTTCTGTTCTGTTCTGTATTTAGTGGGGAAGGTCGGTGGTACATTAATGTACAATTAGTACACACTACACACTGATAGTGTGTGTGTGTGGAGGATCACGCTGTGTTTATTGGCAATCGCCATTTGAGAGCGACGGGAAAAGTCATCCCTCCGTATAGGATTTTTATTCGTAATGATTTATATTTATTGTGTATAAGACGACTTATTATTGTTAGACGAGGAGTCTCTCACATTTGCAGTTGTTTTGTTGCTGTTGTACGTGGGGAATTGCAATGGAGCATTTGTATATAGATAGATATAGAATAAGTATAATACGTATCTATGTGTGTGTGTGTGGAGAAGAGATGAAGAAGAAGGTGAGTTCGTTCGTGACGGAGTATGTACACTTGAAAACACAATTTATGATCGTAATTTATGCCCAACACAAAAGCACATCACCACAATTACCCATAAACACACACACACACACATTCTCATTCACTCTCAGTTTCACTCTCATCTGCTACAAATACAAATACAAATTCATTTGCTGTTTTCTCGTTTACACTCTTTATTGAACTTTGGTTATCCTCGTTTAACCTCCACATACTCCATTCACATTCACATTAGCATCACCATTAGAATTAACTCTATTGATATTTAATGACGAATCTTCAATCTATACCCTATTAACTATATCGTCCATTTAGTTCTGAATTGTACTATAATCATTTGGCCCCATAAGGTGAATTCACGTGCCCCCGTCGTATATCCTAACGTGCGCATGCTCCTTGTGGGGCCAAATGATTATAGTATACGATTCAGAACTAAATGGACGATATGTAAGTATCTATATATTAAAATATTAAAATATTAAAATATCAACTCGCATCCACATTCCAAGTCGCCCCTCGATTCAAATCTTGTAATAAATATTAAAAATATATAGTCCAGCTCAATTTTATACTCAACGAAATGACAAAATGAATTCCATTAAATTTTATTTTTTAAGAATTGTAAGTCTCGGACGCCACTTGAAAATTTTTGGGGAGAATTCTGCTCTGTTCCCCATATAGATATACACTTCACGTAATAGTTGCTTGTATTTTCGCATGATTGTGGCATTACACATGTGCAGGCTACAGATTTAGCTTGCTAATTCTGAGCTAATGAGCTATAACTGAGCTTACGGAAAAAAACTTGATGTTTTATCGACTCCATTTTTTTAGCCAACTTTAGTCCATATGTATCGGGTATATATACTTTTACTTTCTAGTTAGCGAGATAAACTTTTTTTTTAGCTTGCTAAGAAATTGTAGCTCGCTAACATTTTTTTAGCTCGTGGGTTAACTGGCTAAAGAAATCTCTTTAGCCTGCACATCTTTATAGTTTGAATGCCAGAAAATTGTCATTCAGCTCCACTCGTTTTGAAATATATAGGAATTAGAATGGTGCTCATTAAATGCACTTTTACGTATGACCGTATGAATTCAATGAAGGAGAGAATTTGAATTTTGAACGGTGCCAAAACCAAACGGATTTAATGAGGAACGTATTTGACATTCAACTGTAATTAATTAGGACATTCATTTAATTGAATGCATTTAATTGTATACAGGAGAAAATATGAAAATTGAAAAAATAATGTACTTTGTTACATCTGAAATGGAAAAATGGAATATGTTTGTGGAGTCTCGAAATGTTTAATTGACAAAAAATGGTAAATTTGGGGAAGGCGCCCAGCTGTGATTTGAAATTAACCTTCCCCACACACAGCACAGCACACGCCATTAGAATTCAATGAGCAAAAGTACATACATAATCATAATATAATAGTGGACGACGACAGTCCAACAGAAAAACCATAAATATTCGAAACAAAGTCATTCAAGTTGAAATTAAATGCAGTCAGCCAGCCAGCACAAACTATAGAAACACACACACACACAACAATCCAGTGTATATAATTTTCAATTGTTGCGTAATCCCATCACCATCACCATCGACATTTGACTCGACTACTTGCAATTGCAATGCACCACACAACAAAACAAAACAGAACAGAACAGAGAATTGTTGGGATGGGATTTCAGATTTCAAATATCAGATTTCAGTGTCCTCACGACAATCGAGATGAACTTTTGGATTTTGTTCACATAATACGATATACAGATATTTGTGTTTGTGTGGGGATGGAAATGAAAATGAAGACGAAGATGAATGGACGGTTTGGTTCATCATCCACATTATTTTTGGGTTCACGCTCGACCTTTGGCCACAAGTCAAAAGTCCACAAACAAGCAAACAAATGAATGAATGAACGAACTGTGGAAATTGGATAAACAAACGTTTTATCTTATATAATATATGTACAATCAAAATAATAGTTTAATAATGGTATGGATTAAATGTCCATCCCCGCATGCACCTCACTTAATTACGATATGATTATTGTTATTATTTAGCCAAAAAAAAAATGACTTGAGGAATCTCATGCAGTTGCCATGCCAGTTGTCAGTTGCCAGTTGCGATCTCCATTAAAATTGACATTACATTCATATCGGAGTTGTGGGGACGGTGGGACAGCTAAAGGTTATGCGCGGAAGGGATTTCAATTTCATATCTCCAAATTACGTGGCCTTGACCTGTGCCTGACCGTCCCTGCCATGCCGATTGCAGATTGTGGAAAAACACAAACGTGTGTGCACACAAGAGTTGAGACTTCTCAACAATTGTTGTAAAATGAATGTAAAATGTGGGAAATAGAAAATAGAATCATCAGAAGTTGAGACGTTCAGATTTCTAGTACATTGTCAATTTCGAAATATAGGTTATAGAAATGATTAAAATGCGCGTCGTCAAACTATTTAATTGACTTTCTTGACTTGACCACACATTTTCTTTTAATTATTTGCAGTTTGCACTAAGTGAATTGTCACCAAAAGAGGAAAAAGACAATGGATATTTCCTTTCCCTTTTGTAATATTTCCTTTCTTTATCTATACTCAACAAAGTTGATTTTAATACTGCCAGACTTGTACGCCACTCAAAAAAACGCAGTTTGCTTCGTACAATTGGGAAAGAAGATGTGATATTTGGGGGTGATAAATCCTAAATCCCACATTTCCATAATTTTCTTGTCAATTAAATCTTCATTTAAATAACCGATCATCGCCTATTTCCTTCCACATAAATTAGAGCCAACTTTAATTCGCACATTATAATATTAAGTGCACAGTCAAACCTGTTGCTTTGTTGCTTGTGCATTGCTCCATTAAAAAATTCCCTATACAATTTATTTCCAATGTTGGACTTGCACGCCGTTTGAATTTTTCGTAGTTCAATCTTACATTCTCACCTCAGCGGATAAGATATCGATCCAATTGTCGGATCTCACACACAGGGAATTTTTATACCACTTGAGTTTTCTCCAGCTCCAATGAAGTAAAATGTGTACGTCTACAGAAGAATATAAAACTGACAAATGACAGTGAAAGTGTGTGCAAAGTGCAAAGTGCAACACCCAAATTGAATATTAAATTTTGCACTCCCACAAAAACGTTTTCAATTTCAATTTTTCCCCAACCCAAAGCCAAACGGAGACAACAGACGACCCATATTTTGTCCTCAAAACTGTGCCTCTGATTTCATTTCACTCGTGTATATAGACAAATATTCAAATCCGATATGCCAATTTTCTACTTATCGTAAATCCTTGTCCGCGCGCGTTTGGCGAATTGATTCTGCAACAGAAACGATGGGGGGAAAAGAGGATACGATCGTCGTTGGGTTACATAGAAATTCCGATTCCGATTCCACAATATTCAAATGAATGGCCAACTCCAACTCCAACTCCAACTCGCAAATGGGAATGTAAACATGGAAATCTTTTTGCATTTTCCCTTCTGTCAACTCGTTTCTTCTATATCGCTCGCTCTGTGTATGTGGTTTCGGTTCATTTCCACACGCGTTGTCGTCGGTCGTCCTCATTTCCCCTCGTCTTTTCTCTTATATATTCTTCCTTCTTCGCTTGTCCTTTGTCCGTTTCAGCACTCCAAAGATCGTCATCACCACAATCATATATAAAGGGCCATTTTCATTTTGTCATTAGAACAAATTTCAATGTACTGAATCTCCATTGAAATAGTCCGAAGGTCAACATGCTCATAAAAAATTGTGGTCATCATCAACATTTAACATTTAATTTATCGTTTTTCGTCATCTCCTCTCATATGTATACGTATTCGCTCAGTTTCTGGTGAAAATTCAGTTAAAGATTATTAGCCACAGCAGCCACACAGTAATTGATTTGTTTCCCGCGGGGAGTGGATTTTTGAATTTGACGACCAATAAGGCTATGAACAAAAGTTTTATGAGTATATAAAAACAAGAGAAAACAACCGTTCAAACTCAATAAAATTCAAAGTTCTGCCTGCGCAATTCAATACGCAGAATTTTAATTCAACATTCTTGGTTTGGTTTTGTTGTGTGCGGTGCGGCAATTGAAAAACTGAAAACTGAAAAGTCCCTACCGAAGTTGCAGGCGACATTTGGGAAAGTTTCCTCATCCATTAAATTGATTTTCATTGTGTGATTCACTTTTCCACACTTCAAAATTGGAAATTAGAGCTAAAAAGACTGTAATTTCGAGGAAATTACCACCTCAAAATCCGCGGTAATTTTTGTTGAGAAAAAAAAACACGTATCGTATAAACTGTAATAGAACCCCTGGGGTTGTATTTGAAAAGGGGTTCTGTATAACCCCTGTGGGGAACATGAGAATTATGTATGTACGACAATGTATTTGAAATGGGCGCAGGGTTTAGTCTCTGCAGACCTGTGGTTCTATAAAAAGGTGGGGTTCTATAACAGCTTTACACGGTATTTCCCAACAGTGTTGTGTAATTTCACTTTTTGGTAATCCTGATTCTATAGGTAATTCTTTTTGCCAATTCTTTTTGGGGTAATTCTTTTTTTGGTAATTCCAATTCCTGAACCAATTCTTTTTGGAAATTGTGTGGTAATTCCAATTCCTGAACCAATTCTTTTTGGAAATTGTGTGGTAATTCCAATTCCTGAACCAATTCTTTTTGGA
>JAIUND010003270.1:0-16720 GCA_034699125.1 Gisinianus flammeolus
GAGAGACAGCATTGGGATCTCCATGAGAGACAGTATGCAGATTTAACATACAAAATGGCGGAGACACCATTTTGAAAGTGGCTGAACTCGCCATTTTTTTATTTTTTTTAGAGACAGCATAGGGAAAATGCATGAGAGACAGCATAGGAAAAACTCCATGAGAGACAGCATGGGGTTTTACACGTTAAAATCCAAAGATACAGCATCGGGTTTTGAATGGGAGACAGCATAGGCGATTTCGCATGAGAGACAGTATACGATTCAACACACTGTCTTAAAGCGCTTTGTGTCTGTCAGCTTTACTCTAACCATTCTGAATAATTTATTCCGGGCATGCAAAATCAGTAAGAGCTAGTGGGAGCGCCGCGCGCTTTTGCGGGCACTGTGAAGGAGGAAAAGTAAAATGTTTTGCGGGCTATATATATATATGGGGAACTGGATAGAATAAGGGGTCACATACCATTTTTCACTTTTTTGCATATTAATATGCACCAAAACATGGGCTATTTTATATATAGAAACAGTTAGAAATTTTTAAAAAAATTGTAAATATTTTTAATTAATTTAAAAACTTTAGTTAAATTTAAACAAAATATATGGCGATTTCTTTCTTGTGATTTTTTGAATTTAAAAATCATCAAGAAACGCCGTGGAGCCAAAGCGACCAAAAGGAAAACTCAAATATCTTTTAAACTAGATAGTGGTATGTGACCCCTTATTCTATCCAGTTCTACATATATATATGCCCGCCGCCATTTTTGTCAAAGAAAATGGCGTCGTGTTCTATATAAGATATTTCATTTTGCGGGGTCCGTAAATGGTTTTTCACTTATGCGGGCGTTACAGATTTGCATGCCCGATTTATTCATTTATATATATACACTGCATTCGGATTCAAAGGTCCTCTGCATTTTCTTCGGGGCGACTTGAGAATACACACTCGTTTATTCACATTGCTCCACAGTTTATATGCTATATATATAGCATGTGCCAAATTATAATCGTCTTAATTGTGCGTATATATACATAAATTACACAAACAAATTTATAGGGATATGGAAATATTGAGTAATATTTCAAGCTCTCGGGAAATTGTCATTTCGTCATTGACGCACAGTATTATGACGATATATATATCGTCAGCTGAGTTCCAAAAGGGCCGATTATCATTTGGCCCCAGACGCAGAATATGCATTTGCGCGCCAATGCATATATTCTGCGTATGGGGCCAAATGATAATCGGCCCTTTTGGAACTCAGCTGACGATTTGTTGCTCTTTTTCTCGTAGATATATACAAAAAAAACCAGCTTATGAAAAGTATATAAATAAACTATATATATAAAAAAGACGTACTTATACAATCGGACCATCGAATTATTATTTTCATATGTGTGTATATATTATTTATTGTCCCTGTATAAAATATACGGGATTTATTTTACAAATCATAATTGGGGATGTCAATTGTGCCACAGGACACAATAACAACAACAACAACAACACATGATGATGCAACCGCGGAAAAACACGCACCGACGACGACGACACAGCAGGGAAATCAGTCACGTCTGCAAACTGGCCACTCTAAAGAGGATTGGGTGTCACAATAATCGCCTTCGTCGCATGCCAATTTGTTATTCTCATCTACACCACACGGGTAATCTTCCCTCCCCATGACTAAACCGGCCATGACGATGACGACCATCCATAAAACCAATGAGAACGCCGCCTTCATGATGAAACTATATAATATGTATAATACATACAAACAAATTCAATAAGGAAATTACAAGGTATTTTAACGATATATATATATATTTTAACGATATATATATATATATATGTATATACAAACAGAGAAAATCCTGTGAAAAAAGAATATTGAATTGACCTGACCAGTTGACCTTTGACCCCAAAAATCCGAGCAAGTCTTCAGTGTTTTTTTTTTTTTTGGATGTGAGAGAATTTGAATTTGAATTGTTGAGATTTTTCTTTTTGGTGTGACAAACGACGACCAAAGGGAAGTGAAAATAATGACTGATGATTTTGTGTATGGAGAATGCGAGTTTTATATACGACGGCTAATATATCCCACAATTTTCCAATTTCCCATTAAAAAAAATAATATGCCATTTTGTATCCACATCACATCACACAGCCAATCAGTGTCAGAATAAAATAAGTAGACCGGAAAAGTTGGAGTACATAGATTACTGGAATTTCCCCAGCCCATCAATTGAAAATGCACATATCTATGCGGGGCATAAATTCGTATCAATAATTTTTATTCTGAACACAGAAATAGTATAAGGAAAATAATTTTATTAATCTCGAATATAGTCACCACCAAGTTGAATACATGTCTCCCATCTGGACTGTAAGTCCTCTATACCCTTCAAAAAAATGATGAAGTTTTGAAATTGATGGAGTTTGAGAACCCTCAATTTTTGAGAGTTCACTCCTCGTGTCCCTTAGCCTTCAATAATTCAGCCGATTCTTGATATGCACAATACACTACGTCTTATCCTATCTAACTGCTAGAAATATCAGAAGAATTGCTCATCGTTAACTGTCTTAAAATTAAGATGACAAAATCTACCTCGAGCCGAAAAGAGTGATGCTCGGAAATTTTTGAGAAACCAAAAACTTTCTGATTTTTGGAAATTTTTTCCGTGGACAGGGGCAATTGTACATGGTATTGGCTACATTCACTGACTAGCTCTACCCATGAACTCTGTGACATGTATGAACATTTTGGCCCTGTATCCGGATTTCCCTGGGTTTTTCCCTTTTTTGTTAGCACATAAGGCTTTATAGGTTCGTTTTTACGACATGTCATCATCAAAGTGCAACCTACCAAATTCAAATTGATTTGATGAATTAATTGCCTGTGCCCGAGACAGGGCAGGGGCACCACATTCCCTCACTGGACTTTCGTCAATCCCGGTTTCGTAGATTCCGAGTACAGTAAAAAAGACTGACGGAAAAAAAATTTCTACTTCTTGATTTTCTGAGAAATGAAAATTTCCATTGTCTCTATTTCGTAGACTAAATGAGTGAGGAATGTGAAACTGCGCAATTATACTCATATGCGTGAGATCAATTATGCATTATGTTATTTTCCTCCTACCTCTTGTATTTATAAAATGAAAGGACTGATACGAATTTATGCCCCACATAGTTAGTTCCCGTCCTCATATATATTATATAAGTAATTAGGAATTATTGTAATTAATCTTGTGCTCGTTGTTGTTGTTGTCTCACGGGAAAAGCCCACATTTGACTTCCTGTTTGGGAGTTTGGGAAATACCGTATAAACTAGAATAGACTCCCTCTATTTTATAGAGTCCCCTATACAATAGAGTCCCAGGGATTTTATAACAGTTTTGAATTACAATCCCATGCTTTCAATGACATTCTCTGATTTAAATTACCGTAAATGACATAATAGAGGACCCCGGGCACAATTAATAATGAAACCTTTTCCCCCGCCTACTGTTTGAGACCCGTGCA
The DNA here is from genome assembly GCA_034699125.1 of Gisinianus flammeolus. Taxonomy (NCBI): domain Eukaryota; kingdom Metazoa; phylum Arthropoda; class Collembola; order Symphypleona; family Katiannidae; genus Gisinianus; species Gisinianus flammeolus. The sequence continues at coordinate 3,515 of JAIUND010003270.1, forward strand.
CAATTAGAGCTCCGTCTACTATTATTTAAGGTTACCTATAACCTAGCAATTTTTAGAAAAAATGCAGAGAATTTGAGAAGCTGTCGTTGTGTCGTTATTGGATTTGGTTTGTGAATGTGAGAGGAGAGATTTCAGTGTTGTGTGGGTGAATGAGAGTGTGTTTGGGATGTTTGTATGCACATTTAGTTTGTCGTTATGAGCCCTTGACCTAATTTAGATGGCGTAGGAATATTCCTGTCGCTAAGTTTTCTTTCCTATTTCCCTTCATCGGTAAAACGTTTTTACTTTAAAGTCAAAATATTGTGATCAACAGCGGAAATGAAAACGCCAGTAATAACACAGTTGTGAGTGTGGGCAAAGAGAGTCTGTGCATGTGTATATTCATATGTGTCTGTATTATATATACTGTCTGGCTCTTTTATGGACCCGTCTACAAATAAAGCACCGTCCACTATCTCAATTTTCTCTTTTCCCCCCGTGCACTATTAGAAACCCGTCCACAAAAAGAACACCGTCCACAATTTTGTCATTTACGGTACATTAGAAATCATCGATTTTAAGAACCCTCTAATAGAGTCCCATTCTGTAATAGACTCCCTGGGACTCTATAATATTTTCGAGTCGGAATTAATATTTTGGTTACACAGTGATAAATATTCCCATTAGGCTTTTTTTATATCTGTGTGGCTGTGGATGTGGAAGAGGATCCAGCACATTTGACTAATCTTTATGGTGGGACTAATTAAACTAATTATTATGTTCACAGGGCATCTTCTCATGAGAGCTTAAGTATTATGCAGTTCATGTTCTATTAGCCGTTCATTTCCGTTTTTCTAATCTAACAATTCAAATTTTGTGGACATCCCCATTTCAAATCGACTAATACGTCGGTTTATTTTACATGCTACTTAACCTCATTTCTATATATCGTCTGTTAAGTTCAAAAACCTACTATAGTTTTTTTTCTTCATTTCGCTTGACCGGGTTTGACCTGTTCTGGAGGTCAAAGGATTAGAGATGGAGCTTTGGGTCAAGCAACATTATTGTAGAGCAGGTCATGACGGACAATAATGTCCCTTGACCCAAAGCTCCATCTCTAATACTTTGACCTCCAGAGCAAGTCAACCCGGTCCAACTAAATTAAGGAAAATAATTACAGTTCGTTTTTGAACTTAACGGACGATATATATAATTACCTCATGTCCAGGGACGTTCAGATTTCGCGCTTTTGTTCTTTGAATTTCGCTTTTTCAGAAAACGATTCTCGCCTTTTGTCGCCTTTTTTCCGATTCAAAATCGCTTCTTGTCGCTTTTTCGTAATTCAAAATCGTCTTTTTTTTTTGCTTTTTACAATACATATGACTATATGTGGATAAGAAAACCCATACCGAAGACGCCGATCTATAGAAGCCGAGATATTCGAGTTTTCCTTTCGGCCGCTTAGGCGCCAAGGCGTTTCTTGATGATTTTGTAATTCGAAAAATTCCAAGAAAGAAATCGTCATATATTTTGTTTGAATTTAAATTAAGTTTGTAAATTAATTAAAAATATTTCCAATTTTTTCAGAGACTTGTAACTTTTTCTATAAAATCGCCCATGTTTTTCTATACGTAATAATATGCAAAAAAGGGAAAAGGCGTCTTCGGTGGGTTTTCTTATCCACTTCCTCATATATAGTCTTTATTTATATACTGCAAATTATACCCAAATTAGTGTGGTAGTGGTGTGCCATTTTGAATGTGTGGTTCAAATGTTCTATATTGGCTATTGAAAACTGATGAGGAGTCCGCAAATATTCGTCGTGATGAAATCCAGGAAATTGAGCGTGGAAATCCGTTCAAGAGTATGAAAACTCCCCATTTGAATCCCCGCCAGCGGGAGGGACTGGACAGTCCTTGAAATTTCCTTACACTCCGCCCCTTCCCTGCTGCTCCTCCCCTTTCCGTTTTCCATCAAAATCCAGCGCTTGACTCGGCCCATTTCCTGGGGAATGGAGAAGGCTCGGTTGTAAATAATACTATAGAAAATGGCAGCATAGATTGAGGTGTACAAGGTCGCCGCGGCGAGGACGGGCTCTTTTTCTACCAGTAAAATGGCCAGAGTGATCCCGACGGTGGCCAGAGACATGCAAAAAATTTTGATGGAGTACGTCACGTGGGAAAAGACGCCATTGAAAAGAATGATGTGGAGCTGAGTCTCTCGGCAGGATTCACAGAGCTTTTGTACAACGCCGTTCCCGCGCATTTCATCATTCCAATTCAAATTCAAATTCAATCGCTCCCGCGTCATCTCCAAGAAGTTGAGCTGAACAAAAAATAGGAAATGAGCCACGGCGAGGTTCCAAGACAATAGAAAGAGCTCGTAGCCAATGAGGAGAGAGAGAGTCACGGGATTTTGAAGGGAAGTTGGGAGCGCGGAATATAAAAACTGAATCGAGTCCGGATTCCGAACGTGATGGACGAGGAATGGAAGGAGAATTCCGGACTGGGCGAAAGGCAAAGACGCAATCAGTCGGTTTTGGAGGGTCCATTTTATTTCGGATTTGAATTTCCCGCTCGATTCTGTATTGATGTTACTATTGCTGCTGCTGCTGCTGCTTTTGGGGAGAGACGAGAAAAGTCCATTGAAGACAATGGCGGCGTCGTGTGGATTTTTGAGGAAAATTTGGTGGGCCCAAAAAAGATGGTGAAGTCCAGCGACGGCGAAAGTAAAATGAAAAGTGATGTGATGCAAATTGAAATAAATCGATTGAGGATTCAAAAGACAATGGAAAAGACGGACATTTGAGATGATCGTCACGAGAAACACTTGGACATGCCAAATTTTCCATAGGATGAGTCGCCATCTTGAGGTTTGTTGGCGGATTCTCCAAGTTTCTCCATAAAACTGAAAGGGAATGACGTTCAGGAGAGATAAAAGCGTGAAAGCACGTTCATTGCCCAACAATCGATCCCGGTTGAGCATTTTCCTCGATGGATTTTATTCGTACAATACCTATTATGCGTACTTTTAGTGGCAGGAAATGCGGGAAGTTTTGGACTTTTGATTGAGCAGAGGGAAAAGGGAAATTTGAAAGAGCTCCTTAAATTGTAAACGTTCAGTTTCAAATGTTGGTGACAAATTGAAAAATATGGAGAATTGCGGAAAAAAAATATATATGTAGACAATAAAAATGGACTGGACCTAAATTTCTAAATTCGAGACGGAAATTGACGTCAAAATTAAGGTGAAAATGGAGCTGGCCTATTTTTTAACGGTATTTAAGGGCTGGAAATTGTACGTTGTTTTTATTTCACAGGTTTTGTTAATTATATATTTAGTCGAGGACGAGACCAAAGGATGAATTATCTCGTCACCACGTCATTCAATTGTGTACAGAAATGTGTATTTAAATTTTAATAATCCACCAATTTCCACATCAAAATTGAATATATATATAGCTGTGGAGAATTTTGAATTGTAAAATTGGTGGTTGAAATTCAACCGTTGAATTATTTTAAATATGAAATACTTGTTTGGAAATCGTCGGGCTGCCACGCATCAATTTTCAAGTCCAGCCCACGGCAATTTCACCCATTTCAATGGATTGTTTGGTTTTCTGTCTGAAGTAACAATTTATTATGGTGAATAATAAACGTTCGTAGAACTTTTTTTATTATTAATTCGGAAATTTTCAAATGGAAATTTTAAATTTCCTTATACACAACACAAAAAATAGCAACAACTCTGGACTGTGTGGTGACAACAATTTAATCGTAGGTAAGATTTAAGGTGTACAAATACAAATTTAGTTGGGGAAAGTGACGAGTATAAATTGACGACGCTCGTGACGAGAAAGAGAATAATGAAATTTGTGGGGTCGAGATTCGTTCAAATGTGTTTGTGTGTGATTGCAAATTATTCCGCTTCAATTTCGACAAAGACTTTTGGATCACCAGAAAACCGAAACCTGATGTGCCAAAGACAAAAATAAATATAAATTTGGAATAGTCCTGTAACGAAATTCGTGTTCACCCTCAGCGGGCAGATCTATAGCAATTGGAAATAATCCGGTTCACTAATTAAATACGAGAGCGGAGAGTCCACCAAGTTTGGACCTCCGTCACCTAGCCGGTTGAAGAGGTGTGGTCCCATCGAGGACCACAGCGCTCATCAACACTCGATGTGGAATGTGGATAGCTCCAACCTTGTTCAAACCATCTGTCAAACATTTGAATTTGCCTCTCAAAATCCTCATTGCTCCTCCTCTCATTTCCCTCTTCATCTTCGGGTGACTCTTTTGAACAATGAAATTAATAACGTGGACCAATTTCCTGGAGCAGAACCATTGAAATTGGTTGAAAAGGTATAGAGCGAGAATGAGAGGGTGCCCAAGGATTTTGGATGAAGATGCTCTCGATTTGATGAAGATGCCAACCCGAAAATGATGATGGCCATGCAGGATTCGGATATGCTAGGTCCAATTCTTTGTGACCAAATACCACAGATCATTCTTGTACATAGGGACAGGGCCATTGTTGACAAAAACAACTCTTTATTGCTGATCAACCTAGTCATATCAAGCAGGACTATTGGGATTGCCGGCTCCCTGTAAATCAATGAATGTGTTGGTGAGCTCGGTCAAAAAATTGTACAGTCACGGAAAAACCAGAGTTGGGCATCGAATTGTGGGAAAGTCAAATAGCTGGCAGGATTTTCATATATGTACTTCAAATAAGGAGAAGAAGCCCCACGATTTGCTTGACCACGAAATCCACGAATCTTGGCACACTTTCCCGCTCAACCATGTGAAATCCACCGACGCTCATCGCCATCGTTGGAATGGATCTCAATATTTTTGAGCAGAATTTCCGATCCACGGGGGCCTTCAAGCCTGAGGAAACCAGCCGAATGACCCTCCGCAATTCCTCCGCCTTCTCTGTCACTCTATGGGCGAGCTGAACATGGAAATGTACATAATTAACGTATCCACATTGCAAATGGCATAGACGCTGGCAAGGAGTGGATTTCCATGAAAAATTTGAATGGCTGAGAACCCGCCACAAATTGAAAAAACCAGATACAGGAGTTTGGTGAGCCAGAGCACCCGCCCCATCACCAAATTGAAGAACTTGAATTGCGTTTCCAATCCTCGGAAATCCTTCAACGTCTCCTTGACCAGCTCAAACGAGACTTCCAGGCGGCCAAAGTTGATTGAACTTGACTTCCCGCCGTCGGCGGCCCGCCGGAGGAGTTTCCGGATGATGAGCTGAGTGAAGGCGGGAAAAGTGGTGACAAAGGAGAGAATGAGGATCACATAGTAATTGACCCAGCTGAGAGTCATGAATAGAACGAGAGTGTCGATGGAGAGACAGAGCGAGATGGTCCAGGAATTCCTCCAATCCGCCCGCACCAACAAAATCCAGAGGATTGGAATATCCGGATTGATCACGTAAAGACCCGGCATGACAATGAGAGAACCGTACATTCCAAATGTAAAGAAACAAATTAGGAACTCCATCAACGTTTTCCTCTCAATGTCAGCTCCAACAGTTTCCGTGATTCCATTTTCCATTGTTCCAATGTCGACATTGACATCCGTTGTTGCAATGTCAATTGTGGGCGGAGTCAACTCAAATTCATCTGAAACAAAATATATACACACGACAACAAATGTTCATTTCCCCTGCAAATAGTCCAATTCCTATACATCGTCGGCCTAGTTCCGAAAGGTTCCATATTTTTTGGCTACGCCCCGCCAATCAAAAAAATATGGAACCTTTCGGAACTAAGGCCGACGATATTTATTGAGTTTTGTGAGGTGTGTTTATTGATTTTTGAAATGTACCGCGGATTTTGAGGATTTTATTGTAGATTTTGGTGTTGAGATTCCTTTGAGAGTCGAACATGGTATGAATGATTGAGAAATTGAAGAAATAACCAGCACACAGGATGAGCATGATGGGCGTGAAGACCCAGTGAGCGTCTGATTCTGATTGGCCCGACGCCAAGACAGTTGACTTCAAAGTCTGGACTGCCATGAAAGTCAGGTGACTTGCAAACAACAATTGCCAGAGCTTGAAGTGGATTTTCCGCCAGATGGATTTTTGATTCTCCATCCGCCCCGTCACTCCATTGAAACTCACTGGAATCAAGTTGAGCTTCGAGAGGAGAGAAAACGTCAAGTAATTCCATTTCAAATCCAACCGTGTCAACATTTTATTTTATTTATATAAGTTTTCCTTTGAGTATATATGTATAATTTACTATATATACAATAATTTTTAGCCTCAATGAAAAGTGTTCACATGGAACGTCGAATGAAGAAATTCAAATGTTTTCTCTTTCAAATTCCTATATACAGAAACTGTTCAATTTCTGCGTTTGCACACACGTCTTATTCCGCTTGTTCCTTGTTCGATTGGCCTTGTTCTATTTTATACCTTTAACTTACAATTAGTATTAAGAGATATATATATTACTATATGTGGCGTTCCAACTTGCAAAGCGTTTGTCAGTCCAATTATTTTTTCATTAAATTTCCGTCCTTATATATCTCCGCATTTGCTATATTGCAAGTCGAATAATATCCATTAATGTCTAATATATAATTGAATGCACCCGAAATAAATGAGGATTTCAAGTGCATAAATGGATAAATGGCTCGATTAATGTTTTATGGAGTTGAAGTATATACGATAAACAGCTCAAATATTTAAGAATCGAAATCCATCAAAATCAATTTGCCAATTTCCTTTCGTCCAAGCAACCATACAACCAAAGCTCCATCAAGACAATTTAAGAATGGAAGAGTTAAGCAGAGTGCTGGAAATATATGGATATTCATTCGTAATATATATAGATAATATGTACTTTCCATAATTAAAACCGAGAACCAGGAAGTCTTTATTTAGTTTCGTCGTATATATTTATCTACCCATATCAAAATGTCCCATTTTCCATTTTCTTGTATAATTTCACAGGAAAATCCGAAAGTGGTGCGTTTTCTATATATATATATACATATTATAGGTACTGACCTTTTTGGTTTCAACTTTCAAGGAAACAGTCGAGTTTTCTTGGCATTATATTTCTATTTCAATTTCAAGTACTAAATATTGAAACATTCCTAAATGTCCGCAATTGTGTAATTAAATTGGGAATCCGCACACAGCTTGTTAAATCCACACTCCACACACACATTCCAACCGTTTTTCCGAACAAAATTTATAGTTTTCCCATGCACATTCGACGAGTATAAACTTTACTCAGAGTATCTTATATACAGTCCATTTAAAAGCGTTTCAATACATATTATGGGGAAATCATATATATGGGAAAACGGGAAATATGTATAAGTACGACGAAATTAAATAAAGACTTCCCTCTCTTTAATTTTATGATTTGAATGACCCGCTCATATCAATATCAAAATATGATTAAACTTATTGAATGCACACTACACACATAGTGCAATGCTCCAAACAGAAAACCATGAGCGCTCCGACAGCCCCAATTAAATAAAAATAGAATCCGCCCTTGACAAGAGAATCCTCCAAAGAAATGGACTCACAATCACAATCACAACTAGTCTCCTCTCGCCCGCCACCATTTGAATTTGAATTCCAATTCCAATTTGAATTCAAATATTTCCCTTCGGGTTGATCCCTAAAAGTACTCACAAGTCCATCCATTTCCTGTCCTTTGGCATGAATTCGGACCTTCATATCCTGCCAGAACCGGAACATGCCCGAGTCCACCAACCTCCTCAGCGCCCCCAACATCACGTCCACATTCTGCATGCTAAAGACCCAAGCTTCGGGGAACACAAAGAATTTCTCCTTGACAATAAAGTAATTCCGTTGGAAAAGTGCCGGGAGCGTCTCCTTGTGGAATTGTAAAAATTCATCCCACAATAACATCCCCACGCGGTCCCTTGTATAGAGCTCTCGCGCCTCCTCCGCGCCCTCATAATGCCCCACCCCCCTCGTCATATTCAACAGCTGCTCATGCCTCTCCAGGATGGCATCCCTCTCCGCCATTTCCTTCAACTTGAACTTGATCAGACTGGCAGAGTTCCCTTGCCAATAGCGTAAAATGGAACGGAATTGAGCCAGGTCCAATTCAAAAATAGTGAGTTTGTAGTTTTGGGCAAAGAGTTCCGGGAAGGACTTGGCCCGCTCATCAAGGAGACCCGGCGAGATCCGAGTGCTCTGAATGATCCCCAAGTAATTGGACATTAAAAAGAATAGGGACAGGGTCCAAACTGTGGAATACCACAGGAATCTCCTGTCTTCTTCTTCCTTCACCTCATCGTCACCTTCTTCTTCTTTTACCACTTTAACCCAATTGACCCCTTGACCCAGAACCATCTTGAAAAGGACAATCCCCACCTGCCCAATCTCCTCCCTTGGGAAAAATGGGGAGAATCTCGGCCCGTATTTGAACAGGCCCGCCAAAACCAGGAGGCACCCCCCAAACACAAGCCAAACCGTGGATTGAAACGGGATATGGAAATCGTGAAGGAAATGATGATGATGATGCTCCAATTGCTCCTCATTTGTCCCGTGTAAAATGTGGATGATCCGCATTTTGTAGATGAGCACGGAACCGCTCCTACGCAGACCCCAAAGGACGGCGCCGGGCGAGAATGCGCCGAGCGCGCAAGCGCGTGACCGTGGAATCCCATGGAAATCCCGGAGGGTGAAGTTCAAATGGGCGCTGAGGAGGAGGGCCAGTTGGACGTGCGGGAAACTGTGGTAGTAGAAGTTTGAGAGTTGAAGGACGTCCCTTAAGGTTGCGGGGCGCATCCAAGGCCTTTTCAATCGGACTACGTCCGTCATCCCCACATTGGCGCCATTGAAATCCCTTCGGCTAGTTTGAAGGCCCTGTAGGATCTTCTTGTATGTTGAGCCCGTCCAAGACTCCGTGGGAACATTCAAAAGCAAAAGATTGCTGCTGCTGGATGTTTTGGACTTGGACTTGGACTTGGCAATGAGCGGGAGCGTTTGAATCCGGATTCCCTCCAAGGAGAATGTGAGGACAAAGTAGTTGAGAGGGAGCCAGCATTCCTTGTAAGGGCCTCCATAGCTCACGCTCGTCCTCTCATTGATCATGAGAAGGAATATATCCAGGTGGGCGTTCCCATGGTAAAACTCCTCCCACCACTCCCGCGCCAAATTCAAATAGAGTGTCCCACCATTTTGCTCGTTCGGGATGGCGATTTGAACGAAACAACCGTCTTGATGTTTCAAACTGAATGATGCTCGAAATCTCTTTTGGTCACCAAAGTCCAAGAGCTTGGAGCCAATTCCGAAATTTTGAAAACCTGCTACGAAGCCCGAAGACACGTGTAAAATTTCCTGTTTGAGGGACGGCGGGAAATTTGAGTTGGGGAGTGCGTTGGTGGACAGGACGAACTGACAGTTTCTCAAGGGGATCAAGAATTCTTTCAATTGTGGGAAATTCAAGTTGGCCTCGACCGCGGCCGCGTAGCATTGGGAAATCAAACAAAATGGCGCTAAATGTACAATTAAGAGGGGGAAATTCAAATTGAGCCTTTTTAAAGGCAATGAAGTGGACGTGGACATGTCGGGAACTTAACTGATGCAAAATGAATTCAGGAATTCCCTGAGCGCGTCCATTGTTTTTACATTTGACCATTTGTCAATGTAAATATATATGCAAATATCGATATTTGCCGTCTAAATGTAAACATCATTTCTTTGTCATGTCATGTTTATTCAAAATTGTACGATTAATATTGGCGGGGAAATTCAAAAACAGAAAACTGTGGGAATAAATTATATTAAATGGCACCGCATCCTTTAGTCGTCCTCTTCGTCTTCTTCACTCGAAGAAGCCGCCGAAACATTTTCAGCCTCACTTTGCTCCAACATCCGCTCAACTCCGTTCCCAACGACATTTAAATCCCGGAGATTTGTGAACTTGGAAAGCCCCGGGAGGAATTCAAATCCTCTTTGATTTTTCTTATTGTTAGTTGTTCGCGGAGGATCGTTGTTGTTGTTGTTCTCACTGGACGTGGAATAGAATTTCCAATTCCGGGTTTTCTCGAGAGAGCCCTCGATCCGATTCCCCGCCAGATTCAAAGTGTGCAGGGAGAGAGGCTCGAAATATTTGAAAGTGTCCTCCAAGCCCGCGTCCGTGAGGGCATTCCGAGACAAGTCCAACTGACTCACTTGGATTCGCCCCAGGAATTTGCGGGACTTGCGAATTAAATTCGAGAGCGGCGTGAATTTGACGCCAAGGGTTTTATTCAGGCTTTTAAAATAGGAGGAGGAGAGGGGGGCGGAGAGGCTGGACGTGTAATTGAATTTCTTGAACTTGAGTTCGGGCCCGTAAATGTCCGAGAGGAACCGATTCGAACGGATTTGAAGGGTGTGAAGACGCGTTCGGATGAGCGGTGTCAAGTCCAATTGCATGAGGAACGTTCGCTCGATCCTCAATTCCCGGATGGAGAGCCAATCGGATGGGCTCAAATGGTTGAACTCTCGCATGGACCGGAGCATCCTCGTGATGGCCAATTGATCAACCGCCATGCCCTCACAGGTGATCCCCGATGAAGTGCAAAAACATGGGGAATTCGGTATGGGCCGAGGACAGCGCGAGTCTTCAAAAACAAATTGTATATGGTTTCAAGACAAAAGATCAGTTTAAAAATCCAAAATTCAAATTCATAATGTAAAATATACAAATACAAATACAAAGTTGTCAAATCAAACCAAACCAAACAGAACCTACATCCAAATCCTTGTCGTCCAGCTGTGGAGGAGCCGGGAAATTCACAAAACGTGAGTAATAGAAAAACGAGAAATGTCCATGACAGTGGACGTGCTGGAAATGGAAACGTGGTGGTTTTTCTCGGATTTTTCATAGCTCTTCATTTGCTTGTGCAGAGTCGTCGCGAACTCTCGAATCCCGTTAAAATAAGGCAACACAATTTTGTATATATAGAGAGATTTTCGTACACAGACAATTCACAGTTCACACGTTGTTTGTCCTCATAGATTTGAATTTCTGCACACAATTAACACGATTGACCAGCACAGAGACGCGTTTTCCATATAAATAATAGTCAGTTTCTTGAAGAAAACGAAAACAGAAGAAGAATTTCAGAACAATTCACTTTGTGTGTGGACTAGTAGTGAGGAAAACATGCAAATTTCCTTGAGAGATAGACGGCCACAATGAAAATGAAAACGAAAATGAAAAACAGAGTGTGTGTGTGAACTAGAGCTGCTGCTCCATTGAACTGGCGTGTAAAAGTGTGTATACGAGGGAAAACGGAAATGCTATATATTCTCATTGCACATTACATTCCATTGCATTACATTTTACATTGTCTTTTGACGACTGTATTCGTATGGAATTTGGAATTGCCCATTGCCAATTGCTACTGTGTGTGAAGTCAAGGGAGAATGAAGATGAAGATGATGATGCGGGTGTAGACTAACAATGAGGAGAGGAAGGAGAGCTTACATGCAAATTTCTGGGTTAATTGACTATATGCATGCATGCAGAGTTGCACATAAGAGGCAGAGAGGAAACGAGATTGAGATTGTATTGTGTTCTGTTTTGTGATGGTGTGTGGTGGAGAGAAAGGTATGAGAGAGACGAGAACAAACTTGTTATGTGAGGCTCTGACAGTGTGACAGTGTGAGTTAGTGAGTTTTGTGTGGATTGTGGAAAAGATTGCAGGATTGCACACAGGATCTCGTCTTTTGTATTTTATATTTGTAGTTTCTGTTCGTCGTTGTCGTCGCCGTGTACGTTTTTTCTTGGGAAGGATCAATTCGTTTGTGTATGTGTGTGTATGCGTGTGGTTTCTCCACTTCTCAACGTCTCATCATGGCGGTCACACAGAATAAGTACATATGAATACATGGATCATGTACAGATAGAATATACTTGTATATATTACCTACACAATGAACGTGTAAACTACCAACTTCACAGTGCAAATTACTGGTAGTTTGTAGTTTGTAGTTTCCCTGTATTTATCCATCGTACTTTAACTTATCTTAACTGTAACTGTCTGTGCTGTGAGGAGAATGAAAATTAGGTGGGTGTGTTTTGTTTTGTTTTGTTTTGTTGTGTTGTGTTGTGTTCTGTCCTGTCTTTTGTGGACGGCAGCTCAATTTCAATTTAAATTTTCATTTTCATTTCAATTTCCATCGAATTTAAATTGGAGAGGACGTGACGGGGCGGGAAACACTGATTACTGTAGACTGATTTAAATTCAAGAGCGAGGATATATCGCACATGCACTGAAAAAACGTACAATGTATTCCTCCCTTATTGACAAATGTGCACGTGTGGGGGACACGTACGATTCTTCATATGATGTACATACATATACAATATCTGTCTGTCTGTCGTTTGACCAGCAGTCTGCATTTCCGCATGCTCTATAATATCGTCTGTTAAGTTCACAAACGAACTATAACGATTTTCTTTAATTTACGGAATTGCTATAATACGACTGCGTCCGTCTTTGTGGGTCAAATCCTGAAAAAATTCAGGGTGACCCGAAAAGGTCATGGCAGACAATAATGTCGCAGGACCCACAGCTCCATCTCCAGCCGTTTGACCTTTGCAGCAGGTCAACGAAATTAAGGAAAATAATTATAATTCCTTTGTGAACTTAACAGACGATATGTATACATCTTCCGTTTGTTGTGCTGTGACTGTTGTTGCGGTTCTGGTGTGGCTCATCCAAACTGGATTCAGATTGAGATTGAGACGCGCTCTGTGTGAAGCTATATATCATAGCGCATGTAAATTGGTCACACGTACGCTCACTTTTTAATTCAATTTAAATCACAGTTGTCAGTTGTCGGCATCTCAGTATATGGAAATATATAATTCAAAGACAAATGAATTTCTGAGGAGAAATTATTGCCTTCGCCATGCACATTCACATTCAGACATTCATCCACATATTGATATTGTATTCTGTATTTTTGTTTTGAATGAAACTGCCATGCCGTCAGTCATCAGAGTCTGATGGTCAGACCAAAGAACGAGCGTATATAGGTATTGACTAAATATCAGAGACGTCCCGACGGGGTCGCCCACGACCAGGCCCGGACACTCCGAGGTCGCCAGAAAGCCCGGGATTTCGACCGTGGAAGGCCCGGGATATGGTGGGTTTTCATTCACAAAGGATTGCCATATAGACTTGTCATTAGCATTGCCGAATTTTGT
>JAIUND010003271.1:0-16717 GCA_034699125.1 Gisinianus flammeolus
ATACTAGAAAAATTGAAATCGGTTAAGAAATGAATGCGTGGATTTTTTAAAACATTTTTTTGTATTTAATTCCATACAGGGTGCACGGGTCAAATTAAAAAAAATGGCAAATTTCAATAATTATCACTTAGTGTAAGGAAGCTGTGTATGCAAATTCATGCAAATCTAAAATACTTGAATATTTCAGTTTTACTGAACTCCCGGATTTTCTCAGTTGTGTCTGTTGTGGAGTATTTTTTCCATATTTTTCCTCGACTTAAAGAAACTTGTGATCAATTTTCCGAAAAATGGAAATTTAAATTGGGTATAGACTAATTAAATCATGCTGATCATAATAGAAACTATGAAGTTTGTCCGAAATGCCAATAATTGCTTGCTCGTCATTTTTTTTACTCATTGGACTATATAGGGAATTGATCTTTAGGAATTTGTGATTAGTTTTTTGAAAAATGAAATGCTAAACTGGGAATAGACTTATTCAATCATATAAAGAAACAATAAAGTTGGTCAAAAATTTTGACCAACTTTATTTATTGACTCAAAATTCCCAAGAAAAGCCTTTAGTCTTACTCCTGTCTTGATGCCTGAAGAGTTGTCAAAATGTTCTGAAACATCAAGTAACAGCAGCTTGTTATCCACAACTCCAACTTTTGTAGGTCAGAATGCATTGGAGATGTTTTTGTGATGCCAAATCCCGTAAAATCTCTATATGCCTTCCACTTCAAGTTCGTCTAACAATTTTCCAAGTAGTAAAAATAATAGATAGGGCAAATCCACATATATACATATAGGTAGCTGAAGAAAAGTGTTTTCCCGAAGTATTTTTTAGAAGTCTGAAAACCATCCATGTCTTCTTTGTATGAAAGTAGTCGCCAAAAGTAATTTTTAAAAAATTCTAACTTGACCTGGGGAGGCACTTAACGGGGGGTCCAAAGGTCAACTTTAAAAAAAGTATTGCCATTTTTATAAATATCCTATTGCATGATTTTCTGTTTCAGTTAATTGATGGAGAATCGTTTCTGATGTTTAGTCAGAATGACTTTATACGAGTTATGGGGTTAAGACTAGGGCCAGCTATCAAACTATCCAATGTTATTCGTATGATCAGTTTCAAATGTAGCTGCTACTTACAAATCAAGTTAATGCTGAGCCCGTCGTAACCAAATAATAAGCATGCATACCTATACGAATTTCTGTGAATGTAGCCATTTGCCTTATGTCTTACTCTACAGTTTGTACCTTAATCTGTATATAATCTGTCATAATGGATATAGACATACATTTGGGGGAGAATAAGTACTGTATTCATACTATGTATCTAGTTTTAATTTTTTTAAATTGTACCGAAATGAAATTGTTTTTATTATATGAAGAAATGTCAAACCTAAATAAATACTCACCTCATTTAATTACTTATAATTTTACCTTTTTGATTTATCACAAATAATACAAATGGTAGCATGTTTTACTACTAACAAACTAAGCAACTGCTTAACCACTGAGTAACTGAAAAGTTATAGAATAAGTTCATAAATAGGTTTTGTTTGAATTTATAGTTGATTATATGTGTATCCACTATGGAGGTCTCACAATGAGAACATGGAAATTTTGATCACACATCACTATTATTTTTCATGTGCTTGGCAACCCAAGCTCTTTATTTTTTGGATTCCGAAATTCAATGTACATAATACAGCCTAACCTTTTTCTACAGGTTGATTTATTTGCTCATCTAGCTGTCTTTTTGATTTTCAATGTTGATTAGATAATTTGAAACATGATTTACTTTACTTCATTTCCATAACTTTTGTCATAAATCTGTCACATTCTTACATGTGCGTAATTTAAATGACCTTTAAATTTGTGTTTTATGTAGAACTAAACAAAAATGTATGTAAATGTTTTCTTAAATTATTGTCATGTCTATATTACAAAATAAATAAAATAATTAATGTAAATACATCATCTGTACGCAGTGTAAAATACCATACTTTTAATTATATTATAGATTATTGACGATGATAGAACATTTTGTTTACACAAACAAATAAAACATTAGGTCAATATTACGGTACAATTTCATTCTAATGTTAACGCATATATAATAATCATAATTTGGTACTACCTAAATAAATACTACCACTAATAATAAAAAATTATTATTGAATATGAAGTAAATTCTACTAATAATACCCGCTAGGCTTGTTAATAAAATCATACTACTCCAAACTACATAAGAAAGTAGAAACGTTGCAAATATGAAATAAATATTACACTGAAAATAGAAATAAGTTGCTTAAACAGAGTATCTGTACGTAAGTATATTATTTATAATGCACCGTACAGGTAATTCTTTTCGCTTGAAATATTGCTTTACTTACACATGCATAAAAAATACATACAATGATTAAGAATGAATAAAATTTTACACGTTCGTGTAAGTACATATTTTTAAGAAATACTAAATAGTTTAAAATTGGTTATTTACAAGATTCCATCAAGGTAGCATTTGAAAAAAAATTAAACAACAGTACTGAAAAATATTTTACAACGATTACTTTATATTTAGTATACTATTAAAATACTGGTTGATTCTAATTGATTATGCATGTGTAAAAGTATTACATGCATAATCATTATTTTATTTTATGCGTACAATATTCATATACTTGTTTAAATACTTTAAATAATCATTATTTATTATAAGTTTATAAGTATGTCAGGTTAATGAAAAACAAGAAAATTTGTACACTTAAAAAGTGATCATAACATTTGAACATTTCAAGGTTAAAGTACTGTGCAAAAATTAAACACACTAAAATATGCTTATGTATTTTGTATCTGTCTGCCTATGCATGCGAAATGATACATACATATCTCCTATATTTAATAATATATAAACTGGTCACTCCAGCTCACGAAAGATGACTTAAATGTCGCGTGCAAGTGTATCGTATTTGCTGTGTATATGTATAAAACATGCTGAATGATTGTCACATGCACACACAAGTCAATTCGACACTTATTGTTAGAGTCGTATAAATAATCCTCAAACGGTAATGAATACAATTTAAATACATATAAATAAATAATTTCTGTACAGTCAAAGTATACCACTAGTGATTGTGTGTAACAATATGTATTGTAATAAATTCTATTATCATTTTTAATAATTACTATTTTGTCCCATCAGACTCCAAAGAATTTTTCTTGTTTGATGTTGGATTTTCTACCGTATGCCGGAGCCATTCTGTGAATTTCTGAAATTTTTGCTGAGTGCTATTCGACTGCTGTTGGAGAAGCATGTTTTCACTTTGAAGGTTGGCAACTTTCATTGCTAGTACTTGTTTACTCTGTTGTTCTTTCCACAGTTCAGCTTCAAGTTGAGATACTCGGGCTTCTAAATTATATACGGATTCTACAGGAACGCCACTATTATCACTATTTAAAAACAAAAAAAAAAATAAATAAATAAAAACAAAGTTTTAAATATTTACATCGCAAACAAAACACATGCCATATCTACAATAATAAATTAAAAGCACAGACTTATTTGCCCACCTAAAACGTATGCCTTTTTTTAAAAGCATTTAGTATAACATATCCTAATATAATTGCGACAAGTAAAATATGTAAAATAAAATTATAATCTAGAAAACACCTTTGTTAAAAACACCAATAATGCGTATGAATTATCATTATTTGAACGATATACATACATACATATATTGTATATAAGTATGACGTTTTAGTACAAAAATATATGTTCTCGACTCTGATATTTAACGTGTGATTTATTCCTTTAGTCCCGTATGGATTTATGTGTGTACAATACAGTCTTTACTTGCATAGTCATACTTAGTACTTTTTTTAATTATTAAATTTCAGAAGTAATAAACAGGTATAATTTTCAAAACGTAAACAAAAACATTGTACTTACTTAGAATCATCAACCCAAGGAGGAAGGCTATGAGGAGATGAATTACTGCTAGATGGAATATTATTATTGGCATTGACATTGCCGACGGTCAAAGGCATGGAAGATTGATGCAAGGGCCTATTTGTACTTTGATTTAATTTTGAGGGCGGATTGGCAGACGTGCCATCAATATCACAACATTCGAACGCTTTCGTTGCCGTGTCTACCAACGTAGACCAATCCATATCTCCAGAGGCAGGTAGGAGAGGAAGTGGAACTGTAGTAGCAGTTGTTGTTGCTGCTGCGGACGTCATAACTTTACTGTCGTCAACTTCAATGGGTTGTTGTTCTTTATCAGTTGGTCTTCTAGAACCCTGGAGAATTTGGTGATTGTTCCTTGAAGTCACACTTATATTTGATAATCTCCCTGGGCTAGGAGCATTATAATTTAAAGCAGGTTCACCACCACAACTAACAGGACGGGCTTTTAAACTAATATAACCACCATTTGTAATTGGAACAGAGCCACTACTACTCGGACGAGGTCCATTCATAATAACTAAAGAAGGTGCACTGTCTACGTCTTTTGTTGGAATTAAATCAGGGGCAATTAAACGAATAAGGTCTTCCTGTAAGGTACTATTACGATTAGTGGAATATCGGATAGCAGAACTATTATTTCCTGGCTGTCTCATTTTAACTTCGTTTGAATGTACTTTGGGACTTGAATTCAATGATGTTCGTCCAGTGAGGGAAATTGGTCTAATTTTTCCAGTGCTTACAAAATTCAAGTCATCTATACGTTGTCAAAAGGAAAAACAGAAAGAGAGCACAATGGATAAGCTTAATTGTCACCCATATACATTTGTAAACATTTATACTTTAATCATACATCAGGTACACATTAAGAACACAAACCTGTAGATCCAGAAGACCCACTAATTTCTCCACTAATACTGTCAGCTGGCGCGGAAAATCTGGATTTATTTGATTCATTATCACCCTCGAGAGATCTTTCCCGATGCTTCTCCAAATATGTCGACTTGAGTAGAGCTAGACGTTCATTTTTAAGTGCTGTTAAATCCTTGTGAAGAATTGGACTGTCATACCCAATCCCAACCAGCTGTTCAGATGAATGACTATGTGTCAACGGGAAGTCTGTCAGGTAAGTCACTTTCCCTAAAGCGTATAGACATTGATAAAACAATTAATTTCAAACATTGCATTAATTTAAAATTAAAATTTGATGTTATCATGATACAAATAAAGTACTTGAACTCTCACCTTTAACTGTATTCTCAACCAAAGGAGACGAATATACATTTACTCCAGCTTGTTTCACTGTTTGATAAAGTTCACTACCACCAATTCCCTCAATATTTCGATTCAATAATCTTGTACTATTCGGTGATCCATAGTCATCTAAGCCATCATTAGAACTGGGAAAAGCCTTTAATTGTGAATGTTGTAGTCCATAGGTACTTTTCAAGTGAAGTAAATCATGGCTTCGACTTGGTGATAATTTTGTATGAAATGATCCATGGTGTGGGTTACTTCTCTGAAAGAAATCTCTCTTTGCTACAAAAGTCTTTTCGTTTGGTGACGGTGTCGCATAGGCTCCAACATTTATTCCTCCACTTCCGTTCACTGTACTTGTTTTGTTACTATTTTTATTATTATTATTATTATTATTATTATTATTATTATTATTATTATGATGATGATGATGATGATGACTGTTATTATTATTAGTGGTCGCAGAGGTAGCATCATTCGTACAGTTATTCTGATTGTTGGTCAAATTATTTACAACAACAACCGAAGTTCCATTCGGAAAAGATTGCTGTGTTGTAACGCGACCGGTTCCGCTTCCTTTCCCAACAATATTCATATTACCATTGTTGTTAGAAGTCGAGACAGGACGGGAGGAGAGCGGTGTACCATTTGACTGCGCTACAATAATGCTATTTTTTTGGATTAATCGTGCTGGTATTGGAGGCGGAGAAGAGCTTCCTTTCGCCGTTCCATCTAAATTTTCCGAGAGGTCATACCATCGGTCATCAGTGGTGATAGTAGATGACATTCCACTGGATGAACTTGTTAGTCCTTCTCCCTGTAAATCAGTCATGAACATCGGATTATTGTCATTGTGTTATTTTTTGTAATGAACTATTGCATGTATTCGATTTTGAGAGCACACACAATGGTTTGTTTAATAATAATAATAAAATGCTTATATAATTTACTACTATTATGATCCTGACTTTTCACTCATATATACACAACACGTTCAAGTCTTATAGTATTCTAAAAGCACGCAAGAAAACTAGATTCAAAACATTGAATCATTGTATTCCGAAAACTGCATAATAATAAAACTACATGTATTCAAACTGTGCAGTGTAAAATCCTAAATGAACACATTCTCATATGTGTAAAGCTCACAAGCAGAGAGTATGGAAAAAGTAAACAAGTAGCTCATCTTGTAATTAATAGGCTAAAGACATGAAATGGGGAATGGTGCAGAGTATACACACACTTTCATACATTGGTTGCAAACATGAAAGCCAATTATTTTTAAAATAACATCCTGTCCAAACTCCAACATGGGCTACAGTCGGACGTGTACATAATACATTATGCATATGGATGTACCAATAAAAGTAGTTCCAAAAACATTACTCCAAAACTTCAACAACAGATTTTTGTGACAGACAAAAAAGTAACAACAATGAAAAATGCAAACATCTATTATTTCTATACTCATGTATACATGAAGACCGCAAGCCAAGGCATTCCACACTTTTAAATAAATTCCCCAGATACAAAATAAAACCAAGCACATACAAATAAAAAACCATGTGTAGGTATATATATAAATGATACATAGGTATTCAAGAAAAATGATTGTAAAAAAGAAGAAGAAAAGAAGAAGAAAAATATGGGAAAACTACCATGGGAAAATACTGCTTTTACTTCTCACATTTTGATTGCGAACAATAAATAGATCTGATAAGACGAGCAATGGTTCATGTATACATAACATTTCACATAATGAAAAAAACGCTGCTCTTCTCTCATATTTGTATTTTGTTTTCAAGTAGAAAGGTTATGCTATTGCATTTCAAAAACCACTAAAATTTACATTTAAAAATTACTTTAGCTTGTTCAACAAACCTTAACTATTCTACAAACGAGTGATTTGTTACTACTATTCAGAATTTTAATCTCAAGCTTAAGTTAAACACAAGAGGGAGATGAAAAGCACAATACGTTTTTAGTATTGCATAAATAAAGATTTCAAAAGTATAGTTAATTTAATTATGCTAAAAATTATGGAATAATGTTAACCATGAAACATACCTCATGCGGATTAGGGGCAAATTGAGGGTCACTGGAAAAAGACTTGCTAGAACTCCCAGTCCCATACCCTGAGCTATTGCTTGACAAAGGATGCGGTGGTGAAAAGCTCCGAGATTCATACCTATAGAGTACCAACCAACACCACGATTATTAATAAATTAATAAGAAATTATAGGTTCCTAAATTAAAGTTTTACTTCATCCGAGTTTATTCAAATTGGCAAATTTCGAATGAATACCCTTACTATATTTAACACCCGCGATACACATATGTAGCTACATACATACTTTATTACAATACTGTCAAGTTAATCATTTATAGAAAATTTATTGCATGGCACAAGAGAGAAGGTTTCCTCACCTTTTACGATGATTACCAGGTACTGCTGGTTGCAATAATGAATTGGGAGTTTTAAACTGATGATGAATGAGGGAAGGTGGTTCATCATCAGCTGAACTATTCAAGTTTAAATTCTCATATTCACCCTCAATGTCCAACGTAAATAAACAATGTTTGGCATCACAACCTCTGTAATCATTCAAGTTTTTGACATCAGCATAACAGTCAAAATCAAAACAATTAACGGGATATTTGTATGCATTAATACTCTAGTTCTACAGTTATCCACTTGTTAATAGTCAATGTACCTTCTTGGTGAACCGTCTGGGAGCGCAGAAACGACCATAACAATAACAGTGTTTGACGTCTTGAGGAAATCTATCATTTGCTCTTGATTTAATGTGGCAACGGCTACCTTACAAATCTAAAAAAAAAGTTGGAATAAAAAAACTATCCTCACACAGTTCCCCTTTTTTGTGTCCCCTAATAAAAAGTATGTACTACATAGAATTTTTAAAAAGAATAAGGAAATTATGCGTCTGCATGCAGTACACTCACTTCCACTAAACGAGATCCCTTTTTTAGTCCAGCCTTTGCAGCAAAACCACAAGGCTCAACTTCCGTAACGACACCATCCTATTAATTTTGACAAATGTAATTAACTGTAATTAAATTTGAGTCATAGGAAAGTGAACAAGAGAGCGACAAGGCGTAGATTATTTGCATAGTTCAATTGTATAATTCATTCTCACTTGTTGAACATGAAATCCTAATTGATTCAATTCGTTTCTACGTAAAATGAATTCCTGTGTTTCACAAGCCCGTGTTGCTACTTCCAGCCGGCTCACAATTTCCATCAAGTCGTCATTGTCTCCCGAATTCATTGACTCTTTGGTGTGAACTGTGACACATTCCCCTTGGTGGTAATAGATTCGTAAGCTAAAGTACGAGAGACGATAATAACATTCTGAATTAATTACACGACTTTTCAAGCTAAATCCGTTACACACAACAATAGTAATAATTAATAATAGGTATTCAACAAAAATAATTACGGTAAAGTCATTACCTATTGCACATTGATGTATTCCAACCAAGAATCGATGAACAAGGTACAGCAAATACAGACTCCCGGGATATCGCATCAATAATAACAAAACTATCATTAGAAATAGCCAGATAGGTATCCAGTCTCGAATCAAAGGAGTTGTCATCCAAGTACACAGCCCAAGAGATTGCTCCTCGCAGTGCGCTTTCCGAATTAAACCGCGGTCTAACCATCTCTTTCTTTTTGTTACCGAATGGAAGCATTGCTAATCGAATACAGGTACAAAAAAATCAGTCATCTTTCTTATTCTGAATTATAATTCTCAAGTGCAATTCTTTCTACTACCCACTCAATTTTTCCCTTCCGTCATCAAATTTCCCATTCAATTTCATCGTATATTGAAAAAAATCTCCCTCTTTCAAATATTTTCTTTGTCATTGAACAATAAAACCAGTCAATATTCGTCTTCACGAACGTATGTACGAAACAGAAACTTTGAAACATTTATTATAGATGAAACCTAACGTCTACCGATTACAAATGTCTAAATGCTACAGCATAAACTGGAGTCTATTTGACAAAATCTTTACGTAGCGTATAGGTAATGTAGGTATAGGCATAGATTGTGAAAGAGATCGAACATACAAATTGTGTACTTACAACTATACATATACATATCATAGATTTACGTTAAAACTTACAAAATTTTGAACGAGAATCCAATGAAGTATTCGACGAGTAGCTGGAAACCAAATCCTTCAAGTACTCTTGTCTAGTTCTTGTTGCCATCGTTGTGAATTTCTCCGAGCGATATGTCGCGTTCTCCGCATTAATTACTGAATAGAAAAAACACATTCGACAATTTTAGATTATTTGACATACCTTATGTATTAGTATTTTTTTTCAAAGACGAGAGTCTCATATCATGCTAATGCATGCTTTTGTCCCTCACTCCCCTCAACAATGAAATTTATAGATGCCTCGCCCAAGTAGTGCCATGTACTCATGTACATGTAAAATGGGATATTCTCACTTTGAATTTTCCCTACAACTTCTAGCAACTAGCAGGAACTTTGAGTTGTGTGTGAGTAATAAATGGAAAAAATGTACGCAATAAGTGCTATAACTCTCATCTCATCTTCCTTGTTTGTTAGAATACGAATGCGGATTTCAATGTTAAATGTACACGCAAGATAATTATCTACTATAAATATCAGTAGTATAAATGAGCATCAATATTAAGAACACTCCAGTCTGCTGTATATTACATATATTATTGTATCGTATGTTAGCTAGTACGGCTCCAACTTTATTTTTTACAGATTCAATTGTGCCTGACGATACATGCATCACAATTTTGAGGCGAAATAAAACTACACAAATGAATTATCCATCGCATCCATACATATAATTTTATGTAATCTTGCTTACCTTTAGCCAGTAGGAAATCCACAAATTCTTTATTCTTCTTTAAAAATTTCGCACCTTCCTGGATTGCTGGTCCAAACAAAGGCACTTCTTTTGACCGACTTACCGACACACTACAAACAATCAAAATTCCA
Source organism: Gisinianus flammeolus (assembly GCA_034699125.1). Taxonomy (NCBI): domain Eukaryota; kingdom Metazoa; phylum Arthropoda; class Collembola; order Symphypleona; family Katiannidae; genus Gisinianus; species Gisinianus flammeolus. The sequence goes on from JAIUND010003271.1 coordinate 10,232, forward strand.
ACATGAAACTTCAGAAAAAATACGCTAAAATAAGGCAACTTTAAGTGGTATATGTAGTAGGGCTTTATATATTCAAGGATGATATTCTCATCTTGTAAAACAATATTATTGTTTTACGACTAATTTTCTGAGGAAGGCATTCATGCCAATTCATGGGTATACTGATACAAAGAAGCGATAAGGTCTTATCTCTTCTTTGATACTGATATACTCATATAGACACAAAACAGTGTTTATTAGGCTTTGGAACGCAAACCACGAGTAACTCTAATTGTGTTTTATTCAGCTATGAATTTATTAGCTAGAAGCATTCTCTATCTATATTTTGACACTTAACCATATGCGTTTAAGAGTTATTTTAAACTTGATTTGCATCTAAAAATAATTCTAATAAAGATAAATGTTTTATTTGTAAAAGAAAATCGTTTAAATTAATTCTTACCTATAGCACGTATTCTCCGTACAAGGATTTAAAACACGAACGACAATGAATACATGCTGAAAATGTGAACGGATGTTTTTTGGCGTGAAGGGAAGTGATCCGGGTTCTTGAAAGACAATCGTTACAATATCGTTGCCAATGTGTCGTTTACGCATTAACTGTTTAAAATTCACAAAAATACAATTAGCTATTGTTACTTCTAAATATTGTAAAACCATTTTAAAATTAAAGATTTCGTTATAAAAAACCATCACTTTTTTTTACATTACTCAGTAATTGGTAATTAAAAGCTGTATACTTTCGACCTATTATAAATGATTTCTAACGACTTTTTCCTGAATGACTTAAATTGTGTTCATAAATTATGTAAGCAAATGTGTGAATGACAATTTAAAATAAAATCTTAATTAGAGACGGACATTAAAAATCCATCTACATGTACGAGAATTTGATGTAATGATGATTATATGCTTTAGTTTACGACAATATTGCAGCAAAATTAATATTAGTCCTATTACTGATATCTATATATGCCCTATATACGAGCTGCAACTGCCTGCAAGCACACGGACATACCTACACTCTTGCTATAAAATTTTCATTTATAATGAAATGATAGCAACAGTCATTTTTATCAGTTGCAACTATCAAAAGATACAATAGGTTTAACAAAAGTCTTTCGGACGTCTTATTGACTGAAAATCATGAATGAATACATGAACGAACCATATCAACTTACAATAAGACATTGGCCATTCAAATGTCACACAATTTATGTTTACACACACGCAAACCATCATACAGTCCTCCATAGCGTATAGCATCACTTCCATTTCAAAACATAAAAAATCTTCTTAATGATCTTTCATGATTGTAGGTATAACGTACAAATATTATGACTACATATTCTCGCGTTGGTTTGAAGCTTCAAGAAATCCAATCCTAGTAATGAGTATCGAAAGAATGTAGGACCTACATTGCATTGCAGGTATAAGAAAGCCATAAGGTTTCAATATGAATGTATGAGTACAGCCTGCTTTGGATAGCGTGGCAGTTAAATCGAAATTATAAGTATGTATTTACACCATTACAAATGGTCTTTACGACGAAAGTGATTTGATTCATACTACAACTGTGCATTCATGTATGTATTAGATGATGACATGTTATAAGAGAAAAATAATATTTTACGAATAATGTACACACTACACGTATACAGTACATTTTTTCTATACTACCAACTATCTAACAGTTGTTTGTAGGTACATTACATGTATTGCATGCACATGAACCAAGATTTAGTGTTATTACACTCATTTCTTTGTTCTATGTAGACTTCAAATTAACCAAAGTTGTAAAAGTTTACAAGCATATCTATATACATTACATACCTGTTGCCTATTGTTGGCTGTAAAAGGAAGTAACGTTGAGACATGGAACATTACTTCACAATCCTGGTACTGTGAGTATATCGAATAAAGTCCAGTTGAGTCGTCTGTAGAAAAAACAACAAACAATCACATTAGTTCATTTTACATGAATAACCTTATAAATACTTTTTCATTCAAATTCTATGTTTAGTCATTACACAAAATATTTCCTAATGTCCCCATATAAACTGTATCAATACACTAGTAAATAGTAAATACATATCTCGAGTTTCAAAAAACCAATGTACATACAAGCGTAATGTTAATGTATTACTGATTATTATTAATACTATCTCATAGTATCTGGCATATGTACAACTGTCGTTTCCACAAAACCTTTCGAAGAAAAATGAACAGCACGCATTTATCTCTATTCATCATAATGTTTTTCTTACATATAGATAACCTATGAGACCCATAGTATGGGTACTTGGGTACATCCAACAGGGTTATGTTCGAGAGAACTCTTGTTATCATCAATAGTGATAACTAAAGTATACACATGTAAAATTATGTAAGTACATACTGTGCTAGGCAATATGCCTATTCAATTTTACACAGAATCATTATTTCACACAATATATCAATAAAAGCGCGACGCCTCCGACGAAAACTAATCCGACAGTGGTGAGATGAAGTGAAGAATCCATACAAAAATTATTGTGCCTTAAGTCTATTAGTTCAAAGCTGAGAATGACAGTAAGTAAGTACTGTCTACTGTCGCCTTTCCCTTGTAGTATACGTTCCATTTACCTGGTCTGTGTGCCGAACAAGAACCTGAGTATTTGATATTTGTCGGTGTAGTGCATCGGTGAAGAGCTCATTTATATCACAGACTAGGGATATAATATATTATATACATATGCCTAGTCTGTGCATTTATATACATACTCGTATTTACTGCTTTTATCATTTTTGAACTGTATTTAACTGTATTACTTACAATTCTCAAAAGTTATCATACAAAATCATACAATTTAAATTGTATGATTCATATTCAAGATGATTTGATTCATAATTTCCAAAGATTTATCAATTATACATTATTACATTAACATAACTTCTCCTATATATGCATGTATATTATATATACACAAATACAAAATTTACACATATTGCACCTCAAAAAATGTGAAAATATGTTATGAGCTTATACCTAGCCCTACGGTACGATGTTTGTCGCCTATCGTCTATAAAATCCAAGAAAATAGACTGACAGACAGCCAACTAGAAAAAAGGGAAGACACAGGACCAATATAAATAATTTCTTTTCCGCGAGGCGACAAAGAGTCCACCGTCCACGCACACGGTATTATTGTCAAAGTCGGTCCTTTAGTCAATGTATATAATCTTTGATGACTGCCTATTCAAAAAGTCCTCATTAAATAAAAGTAAATATGTGCAGAGGATTCTTAGATAATGTCACTCATACACTCAATGAATCCAATATTTTTAAGTTTTGTTTTGCAATTATTTTGTGTGTAGACAGACAGACATGATGCATGCACTCATTTTCGAGGTCCCCAAGCCGGCTTCTGCAGATATTCTTAGATATCTAATGTAAATGTACATGATTATAATTTAAGCATACATGCAGCGATAAAATGTTTTACAAAAAGTTTCAACTGGTTGAAATGCATTCTTACGCAACGAAACAAAACAAACAGATAATTGCGTTGAGATTACTTTGGGTAATTTATAAGGAAACTGGCTGAAGAGTGTCACCAGAGTGTAGCTCGTTATGCTTCTTCAGGAACAAACACAAACGACGAATACACTGTCTCTTGTTTATTACACCTTGGCTGTATAGACTATACAAATCAGTCATTCAGCGAAAGAGATAAATATGCACTTTGAACGGTACGTTGAGTATAAACACTTTAAAATAAATACATATGTAGTACGAGACTCGAATGTCGTCAAATAAACACATACATACGTTATATATATATAATATATACATATGTAGAAGTGGATACAAAAACCAGTTCAAGACGTGGATCTAGAAGCCGAGATATTTGAGTTTCCCTATTTGGCCTCTTTGGCGCCACGGCGTTTGTTATGATTTTGTAATTCGAAAAATCACAAGAAACAAATCGTCATATATTTTGTTTGAATTTAAGTAATTTTTATAAATAAATTAAAAATATTTGCAATTTTTTGAAAAATTTCTAACTGTTTCTATACAATAGCCCATGTTCTTCTACATAAGAATATGCAAAAAAGTGAAAATACGTCTTGAACTGGTTATTCCATCCACTTCCTCATATGCTTTTACATCCACAATTTCCAGTACGACTACATATGTACATACGTACTTCATTGCTATGACCATAATACACGATTGCAGTCGGATATATGTATTCGGCTCACCAAATGCTATATGTATGTAGTAGTATGTACCATCCATACTGTTGGACAATTTTTTTAATTCTCTCCAATTCATTTCAGACACAAAGTGAGAGAATATAAGATTATGGTTTACACTTTACACACACCACATGAGAAAATGCTAGCGTATAAAAAGTTCTACCTTTATTATCGAGCCCACCAGTATACTTGTCAAAGCCCTTAAGTCTTACTCTCTGTCCGATAAGATTGAGAAACTCGTTGAACGCTGGACCAGCGTCTTCTATAAGTAAAAAATACAAGACAACTAAATTTAAGATTGGAGCAAAATATGGTTAAGTGGTGTGAATGAGTAAATAGCATAATGTTTTACTGTAGAATATTAATTCGTCGTGTGAAACAAGGGAGAAAAATTTAACAATTTTATTGCTGAAACTCGAAAATATTGAAAACCTACCGTTATTATATATTTCTTCCTCTGTCCCTTGGCCGGCTTTACAGTACATAATTCCGACTTTATGCCTGTGCGTAAGAATTTGTTCATCTACTTTCAAGAGTTGGTCCTCAGTTGACAAAGTCTGTAGCCCGAGTTTCAAGCTGTGGAGAAAACAAACAGAATTTTATTTTAAAAAATGTCTGCACTAGTGTGTAATCGTGTAAAGAAAAATCTACATATAAACAAAACATGAGTTTGCCCAAACTTAAAAACTTAAACCACACATATAGTATTACCATGAAAGTTGGACTTCCGGTAGCAGAAATTCTATGACTTCTTTAGCATGACCTCCACCTTTACTACTATTCGGTTTGATTCCCGGAATACTCTCCTCAAGAATGGCTCCCCGCAATGTATTCAGCTGAAAAAATTACCACAAACCACATTAGGACCACTCAACTTCCCACACAATTTTTTTTATCCCCTCCCTCATCCCAAAAACTCATCAATGATGAAATCTTGTCAACTTAGGTATATCATTTCTATGATTTCTAAAATCCATAACTGTTCGACTATTCACTAATACTGAATCTCTTTACATCCCGATTCAATTTCAAGTGCTCAATGACTACATACACAGACTAATCATCTCTCTGGAAGTCACCATATCTGTACATTTTTATTCTTTCATCACATACCTTGGAATGAATGAATAATAAAAAAAACTCTTCATCTCGACTTTTTTACATACATCCATCTACATATGTGGGAACTATTATTCAAGTAGTCTTATGAATTTCGGCAGAAATTCTTACGCGATTTGTACTATGCTGTCTTTAAGAATTCATTTCGTGTAAAGTATGAAATATAGGGAGACGGCCTCAATAAGAGTCATCAAACAAAGGTTCATATACTAACACAAACATATCGATACCAACAGATAAAAGATAAACTTTTCAGTATTCTAAAATGTCAAACATAGAATTTTATTTACTCACCTCTGTGGAACGAACAATTAGCCGATACACAAAACGAGATGAAGAACTGTTATAGGTATCTTTGTGACTTGTTTCGTTTGAATTGGAAGCATTCTCAATTCGCTCTCGTTTAATGCTGATGGCTAAAGGTCCTAGTACTTCATCCGAGCCAAACCAATTCTCATGATCTGAAAATAGTGAGAAAAGAAAGACAATTTAATTATATAACAAGAAAGTGAATTCATTTCTTTGAGTATATTTCCAAAAGGACACATATTTCACATATCGAGTAAACGTACACACTTGTACATAGAATGTAATAATTGAAACTACCACAAAAATTATTGATTAGTATGAGTAAGACTTGCTAGTTAATACAGCCGGCATAGAATAGTATGCAAAACTTAATTGCTATCTTTGGCCTTTGGTTATTATTACTTTCAAATGTTATCAAGTCTATTTGGAGAAAGGTACTTTTTTTAACACGGTGTATTATTCAATATACAAATCAGTGTTGGGCCGTAACCCGATTACACAAAAAATGCGATTTGTAATTGGTAACGATTACATTTTTTGTACTTTTACAAAGTAATCAGTAATCTGTAATCAATTACAATTTTTGAGTAATCGAGTAATCGATACTTTTAAACTACAAAATACAGGGAAAAGTGTAGTATAGCCTCTATAGTATAGAGTAGAATTGGTTTTGGAATTGGAAAGCCAAAGAAGGGCAAAGGAAGGCCCTTGTCTTATCTCTTTCCATGAATCAGTCCAGTGTTTCCGAGCGGTCCTTTGCATAAAAAGGAGTGTAGAGGACCGTGGGGCAAAAGTTTACCACCTTTACATATTGCA
>JAIUND010003272.1:0-16715 GCA_034699125.1 Gisinianus flammeolus
ACTTTGTACATTTTCTCGTTCTCGTTGCACACCCGATTTTGCAAGTGGCTCAATCTTGCCCCCGTCTCCTCTATATGAAATTTTCATTTTGACCTGTTTAGTTATGAAATTTCGACTGATCCTTCCAATTGAAAATTAAATCAATTAGTTATGACGACTATAATTCAATTTGCGAATCCGAATGGCAAAAGAGTCTAATAACAATAAAATGAAATGAATAATGAACCGTTCTCTCCACATTGTTCATAATATCATAATTCAAATGAATGCTTATAACGTTTACTTAATTTGTGCACAGGGAAATATTCTTTCATTTTGCATGTATATATGTGTAATACTTGGTAAGTATGTAATTATAATTATAATTAGAGTTCGTTACAATATTATGTAAATATCTCTATGATTCTCAATTTTCAATAATTATATTTTCTCACGCCAATAAATCCTATGCATTTGCATATTCTCACTATAAAATTGGAGATTTATCCACAGTGATGTACATATGTATAAGATTTAATTTGCTTTTGCCATTTAAAAACAGACCACACAGTTTTGAATTTTAATTGTAATGTGTCATTGACAGAATGAAAATGAAAATGTGTGTGAAACTTTATTTCACACACACTTTGTCAAATGTTTAAAATGCTTTGCACTTGAATTGTGGCCTCAAACCAGAAACCCCCAAATTGGTCACTTTAATAAGAGAACCCGCGTCCGGTTGTTGTGCTTGTTCGGCGGCAGTGAGCCCTGCTTTCCCTGTCACCAAATATAAAATGTCCAGTTTCGGGCCACCCCAAGTGATGGACTCAATTCGAAGGACCGTCTTCGAGAAATCCAATATCCGTAACAAATCCCCTGACACCCCATCAATATTCCAAACCTATATATATATTATATACAGACCACAACAAATGCAACAAATATACTTTTCATTCCCGCGTGCCATATTTCTCCAAACAGAAATGACTGTATACAACTTTTTTTAATTACTTGACCCGCGAAATTCCCGGCCACCCAAAGATTCCCTTTGTTATCCAGGATCTGCCCATCCGGGATTCCACATTCTTGATCCACCACAAATTGCTTCAAAGTCCTCCGGTTACTAATTGTACCCGCGTCCATATCACAATCAAAGATCTCCACGGAATATTTGATGGAATCGATATCTATATATATATATATATAAAAGCGTATAAGGTTACTTAAAAATCCCGCACATTTTTTTTGTTTACAAAAACAAACAAAAATATCAAACATATCGTATATGTTTTATAGTGGTTGAGGTTTGTGGTTGAATGATTTGTGTGTGTGTGTGTGGTGGGCTCACAATAAAACGTGGTGTAGTTTTTGGACCAATCCACACCATTGGAAATCCCGACGTGATCAATCCATTTCCGAACTACTCGATGACCGTTCACTTTGTCAAAGGAATACAAGCTGGCGGTCGTGTAACTGGGATAATAGTAATATTTCCCATTTATCCCCAACATTGGGTAACCCAGCGTCCCTTTTGTTATTCACATTTACCTCCAATTAAATTAAATTAAATATTGATTCAAATTCAAAATCAATCGTAAAAACTTAATTAAATTCAAATGTATATTTATACCTGCCCAAAGTCTTCCGTTCCGATCACCTTTTTTCACATAAAAGTTACAAAACACACAAGAAAAACATTTAATTTATCAAATTGAAGACAGAGTCGGCTGCCCGGGCTTTTTAGTTGGGCAAAATGGGTGGGTTTTCGGGGGTTTTTTCGGGCAACAAAAATGGGTGGGTTTTGGGGTTTTTTGGGGTCAACAAAAATGGGTGGATTTTGGGTAACAAAAATGGTCAAATTATTGGGCAAAGTGGGATTTTTTTGGCCAAAACGAGGATTTGGGGGTTGCCAGCTGTCGTATTTAAGGTTCAAAAACCATATGGGGCGACCTAATAAAACCCATTTTGCCCAAAAGAATCCCAAGTGGGCAGCAAATATAAAAAACCCGCGCAGAAGACCAACTCTGATTGGTGATGGGGGGATTTTAATAATTCAATTTTAATTTCAATTTTCGCGCTTACATTTCCCATCGTCAAAATTATTCTGTGGGTACTCGACATCGACGCCGAAAAGTTTTTGAAGTCTGTCGGGGACACTTGAGAATCCGTCCCAATCCAACTCCACCACGTCTCGCCCTTGAGTAATGATGAAACGTAGGGGGCGTCCGCGGGTGGGTTTGTAATTTTGCGGGTCTCCTTGAATTGGAATGATGATGGACGCCGTTTGATTCAGGAAGACCTCGAATTGTTCCCCAGTGTTGAAGTCATAGCGGAAAATGGACATGGCCGCCAAGTCCACGAAATACAGTTGCTCACTCATTGGCTCCCAATAGGGGCCCTCCATGAATTGAGCGGTGGAATGGATCACTTCCACCGTGTACGGATCGTACTTCTTCACTACCGAGACCACGTTGCAATGCTTTTGAGACGTGGGCGTGATGACGTTATCGCTCACTTCATAAGGGCCCACAGGGTTGGGGTTTGAATTGCCCACCGTTTGAACAATACTGTTTGAAATTGAAGGGCCACTTGCATTGAGGACGACGGGGAAAATGAGAAATATAGTCGCCAGAAATATTACAACAATCAGGCGATGAACTTCCCACAAAGCTGAGAGTAAAAAATATGCCATTGTTTTGTTAACTTGATTAATATTTTCTGGTTTATAGTGATTGTGAATACAAGAGGGAAAAGTTTAGAATGGAATGACTGTAGAAATCCAAGTTAAACTAAACATCCAATTCACAGAATGCATGAAATTATGATCCATCATGATTTGTGTGGGATCGTGTGAATTCATATTCATAATGCATTGTGATGTGGACGAAAAGAGTTGGGAAAATCCAAGTGTTTTGGTATCGACTGTGAGATTTGACGATTCATATTTGTTTGATTTGACATGAGGCTTCACACAGATGAATTCCATCAATTTACAGTGAGAAGAGATTCCACTTTTTTATTTTTAACATTAATCAAAATTCCATAGCTGCCCCCAAATTCTCAATGACTAAAAGTCAACTTCTCGATCGTTATTTTTCTCGAAATTTCATGACACTTCCAAATGAAAGATGACAAATCATGACAGATGTCTGTGCAAATTGTAACAGGAAATGCCTTCATTTATTTTGCCATTTGCCATTTTAATAGTATTTTGAATTTTCAAAACTAATTTTCATTCAGTCAAAATAAATCCAAACAACAATTTTTGGAAGTCGACTTTTGTCCGAAATTTCCAAAACAGTGAAAAATCCTTAAAATTTCCGGTATACACAGAGCAGGTAAATGCTTCAAATTTGTTTTATGTATAACGTCTAATAAGTTTATACATGCGCAGTGTGCATGAGATGGGATGGATATTCTCGTCCCAAACCCATCCCGAACCCGACGACCAAAATTTCCATCCCATCCCATCCCGCCCCAAAAGTTTTTCGAGTGACCCCGTCCCATCCCACGACCCTCAATAACCGTCTCGTCCCATCCCATCCCGCACCATACCAAGTTTTTGTACGCACATTCTTTCACTCCGACTTGAAACTTCCACTCCAATTTCTATTTTTAGTACCAAATTCCATTTCTTAGAAATGGACACCTGAAAAAAACGTGTTTGTGTTATCAGTAAAAGGGATTAAGGCTCGGTGCTTACACGATGGTGTGAAAGTTTAAAATGTTAATCCCATACCGTCCCGTCATACTGCTAAAATGTAAATCCCATCCCATCCCGCATTACTTTATTATTTGTCCGTCCCATCCCGCGTGCGGGATGGGATGGGACGGCGGGATAGGGACGATCCCATCCCAAATCTCATGCCTAATGCACACACACATCTTCATGATATCAAGTCAAAGGTTTGTCCTCGCAGAAATGTGACGGAGTTGATCTGCGTTCACCCACACCTGACTTCTGATTTTACCACATTGAAATAAAAGCAGAATAAAGTGCGTTCATTGCCCTGAGCTTTGTCAGAATTAAAGTGGAATTTGTATTTAAAAATGTAGCTCAAACCGTGTGCTTTCACGAAACATTCAAATGCCACAAAATACCTATTATATATAATAAAAAACCTCAAACATCCAATTCAATTCAGGTTTTATTTAACGTATTATTTCTGTGCATCGTGTATAAAATTATCTTAATTGACGCGTCGTTTACCAGTAATAATATACGCACGAAAAATAATATAATTCAATTGTAAATTTACAAAACAAAACCCAATTAATTTGGAACTAAAATTAGTGGGGGCGGGAACTGATTAAGGGTGGGGACAGGGTTAACGGATAAAACGTAATTAACGGGTGGGAACTGAGTTAACGGCGGGAACTAAGTTGATGGGCGGAGGGGGAGGCATACTAAAAGGGTAGAAACAGGATGGGGGGTGGGGGGGGGGGGGTGGAATCAGTTAACGGGAGACACTGAGAAAAGGGGGGAACTGAATTCCCGGCTCAATTTTTAATTAACTTGAGTTGATATTTAACTCCTGATAAAGGTTTCCAAAAACAGTGATGGTTTGGACAAAAATGAGGAACACCGTGAAAAAGTGTCTTATTCTTGTGGTTCTATAGTGTTTCATAATTTTTTACAAGCATATTTGGTCCAATTGCTCATTATTAAATGAAGTTCTCCATAGAAGAACGGGTCGAATACATACGACTTTTCACTTTTTTGCATATTAATATGTAGAAACACATGGGCTATTTTATAGAAACAGAAATTCGTAAAAAAATTCCAAATATTTTTAATTAATTTACAAAGTTTAGTTGAATTCAAACAAAATATATGACGATTTCTTGATTGTGATTTTTTGAATTACAAAATCATCAAGAAACGCCGTGGCGCGAAAGCGGCCAAAAGGAAAACTCGAATATCTTTTAAACTAAATAGTCGTATTCGACCCGTTCTTCTATATGCATTCTTTTCATTCTTAAGAGAAACGGAATCCGAATTGTGTCGTTTGTCTGTAATCCTATGGTAATCCCCCTAGGATCAACAAAACATACCCCTTACATGCATGCACCCGCCGGAATCCCTTGGATGCCGGTGTTCACGAATCCAAGTAATTCCCTTACAGAAAACCCACGGATGTGCTATTCTAAATCGACAGCATTTCTTTCATACTCGATCCCAAGGATGCGCTATTCTATACATTTGACTGATTTTCTTAACTTGAACTGAAGGGTGTGCTATTCTAAATTAGCATGATTTTCTTTACTGGATCCCAAGGATGTGCTATTCTAAATTGGCTTGATCCCAAGGATTACAAATTCTGCAATCCTGAGGGATTCCTGACTTGCGTAATCTCCTGGATTCAGATCTTGCCTGAATCCTAAGGTAATCCCAAGTGAAAGGCTAATACACTAAGGCAATAGGGGATACCCAAGGGATTCCCGTCAGCTGACCGAGTTTGGGATTGACAATTTTCTGAATCCGTGGCAGTGCGTTTTTCCGTAATCGAAATGTAATCCCAAGGCAAGAGCTTATACTTTACGGGAATAGGGGATTACAGTCAAACGACACAATTAGGATTCCGTTTCTCTATAAGAGTGTGGAGAACTTCAAATAATATGAGGTTCTCCGCCAGAATAGGGACAAAGTACGTAAACCACTTTTTTACATATTCATGGACAACAGAACATGGAGAATATTTTAGGACAAGTTTAAACCTTTTTTACTGAAAAAAAGTAATTTAAGATCGTCGTTAAACTTCTCCAAAAATTCTAAATTAAAGTAAACCGATGATTTGTGCAATTTGAATTTAATTACAATCATTGAGAAACGTATTTACGCGCCAAACAGCCGAGAATATTCAAGGCGCTATAACTCTAAAACTAGAGGTATATATACGTATTTTGCCCCTTTTCTTACGGTCTTCTACATATATAAGGAGCCACAATCTTTTTCCTTTGACGTTTTCACAATCCCAAATCCATTCATCAGACTTTGCGTAACTGCAACAGTATATATCGTATATATAGTTTACTGCTCAATCTTATACCCTCAGCCTCACAGCTCCTCTAAACGGAGAGAAACGAATTAACGGGAGGAAACTGAATTATAGGATGCGGGGAAAAATTACCTATATTTGACTCATCTCCACAGCCGTTGTTGAGTAATATTATATAATGCAAATCGGCCCTATTTTGTTCTGCTCTTCTTATTTTCATTTGCATTTACATTTCTTCAAAAGTGTGACTATATATATATATATATATATATGTATGTATGTCAGATTTCCTGTATATATATACATGGGAAATCCGAAATCCATTCCACTTGATTCCAGAATTCAAACATCTATACATATTACATAGGCATAGATATATCTATTAGCACACATATACATACTAAGAAAATGATGAGGAGGACGTGAACTCATGATGTGATTGCATATTAAAAAAACTTGATTGCATATACATATAAGGCGCTGTCCATTAGTGGAATCCAGAATAAATCGACTTTTTAGACCCCCCTCTCCACTCACTCCCCTCGGTCACACTCGGTCACAAATCCAGAATCCAGAATCCAGAGACCCCTCCCCCCGACGTGGATTCCATGAATGGACAGCGCCTAATATTTATATATATAGTTGTGTGGTTGTGGAGAACAGCTATATGTATATGTAGGAATATGTGGACACAAGTGCAATGGTTGCAGGAATTTCGTTCTCCTCAACCCACACAACCAAATATATATCTGAGAGATAACACATATTTCGTTATTATTGCTTCTTTGTCGTATAGTTATAATCATCAAATGTTCATATTGAATGTTGTGCAAAATGTTGTTCACGATACCTAATACTTTGTCATACGTGACGGCTGTATACCAATGAGTGTGTGTAACAGTTTACGAAATAAAGTTATCTCTACACATATAATATATTGTATATTAGGCTATATAGTTTGTCCGTCCTTGATGATGATAGTTTGAAGGCCATGCAACAACCACACAAAAAACGTCTCATCACGAGCACAACGATATAATTTTCTTCTCCAGCTCTCCAAATCGTCGCCTCGCGTGTATATTATATAAATAAATCCCTTGCGTTTTCACATTGCAAAATCATTTGGAATAAAACTCGTCAGTCTATATAGTCTGTCCTCATCCTCTCTCTCTCTCATATTATACGCAAAAAACAAACATCCTTATCGTATTACATTTCCATTTCCATTTATCCATTTCCGTTCACAAAATGTCCAAGATTGCAGCGGCGTTTGATTTTTCAGGGAGACGAGTCCTTGTGACCGGTGGCGGAAGAGGTGAGTCAACTTTTTATGGGACACACAAGTCTCAAAATATGTATATCGTCTGTTAAGTTCACAAACGAACTATAACGTTTTTTCCTCAATTTGCGTAAATGCTCCTACTGCGTCCGTCTTTGTGGGTAAAATTCTGAAAAAATTCAGGGTGACAGAAAAGGTCATGGCCGACAATAATGTCGAAGGACCCAAAGCTCCATCTCCAGCCATTTGACCTTTGGAGCAGGTCAACGAAATTAAGGAAAATAATTATAGTTCGTTTGTGAACTTAACAGACGATATACTGCGTATTTAATTAATTTAATGTATATATATATATAATAGGCATCGGGCGGGCCGTGGTGGAGATGTTTGTGGAGTTGAAAGCGAGCGTTTGGGTGTTGGAGCAGGATTCGGAGTTGATTGCGGATCTGAGGAAGGAACTGCCGAGTGTGACGGTCGTTCAAGTGGATTTGTGTGACTGGGATGCGACGCGGGCAGTCGTGACCTCACTCCTTCCCCTCCATCACCTCGTCAATAATGCGGCCATACTCGTCCTCCGGGGTTTCCTGGACATTGACCTCCCCACCCTCAACCGCTTGATGGACGTGAATTACAAGGGACTGGTCAATGTGAGTCAGGTGGTGGCCAGAGGGATGATCGACCAGTCCATTCAAAATGCAACCATCGTCAACATTAGCTCCATCGTGAGTCCTTGCAGTATTGATTGTACTTATTAGATAAAATAAATTGTAGGTACTGCCCGGGGAATTTGTCAATTTGTTTTGTATATTATATATATACACATTTTTATCATTAGGGAGACACGGCAATTGCGCCTAACAACGGAATGTACTGTGCAACCAAGGCGGCCGTGACCGCGATGACGAAAACGATGGCCATAGAGCTGGGCGCATTTGGGATTCGGGTGAATGCTGTCCGGCCGGGCTCCACCAAGACGGGCATTCTTAAAGATACCCCGGAGGAAGAGACGGCAGACTTACTGAGGACAGTGATGCCCCGGTTGGCCCTTCCCCGGGTCATTCAACCATCGGAAATTGCGGAGAAAGTGATATTCCTCTCCAGTACCATGTCCTCCATGATGACCGGAAGTATGGTCACCGTGGACGGTGGCTTCTCCGCTACGTAAACTCTATATGTACGTCCACACGTCGAGTCCCATCATATAATAACAAAACTAAAAATTATAGGTATATAGTTGGATAATATATTATACACACACAATTATATGGATTATTTATCCTTTCCTTCCACATATGAACATGCAGGAATAAATATTATCGTATACTGAATTCAATCAATTGTCGCTCTCTCTTTTCTGTACAGTTTAATTCTACGATTAATGAAAAGTATATGTTCGTCCAAGTTCAATCTTATTTATTTGCATATACTCACACAAACTTTTGGATCGGCAAACGTAAATTCACATGCTTACGAAAAAATATTCAAATTGAATTGAGAGGCAAAAAGATTAACGTTATTTAGAAAGAGAATGAAAAACTAACATAACTATAACAGTATAACAGAAAAAAAGAAGATAAAAAAAGAAAGTACAAAATATTAATGTGTGTGGGAATGAAGTGATCAAATTAACAGGAAAATTACGATTTTAGTCATTTTTTACAGACAATGAGTGACATTTTGTTTTGAAACATGCCATTTTTTCCTATAGTCCGGTCATTTCCTTCAGCTGTTTTGCTACAATCTTCAGATTTCTGAGGACTCGAATTGTTTCCGGATGGTTTTCTCCGTAGATTTCCTTTTGATGTTCGTGTACGTTTTGGTACATCTCCAGAATCTCCTCTGTGGACTTTCCATGTTTCTTCAATCCTCGTGTGATGTTTTTCAGAGTTTTAATTGTTTCTTGATGATTCTCCCCCAAAATCCTTTTTTGCTCTTGGTAGACTTGGAGCAACAAACTTAAACCCTCATTCACTTTGCCCAATTCAATTAAGATACGAGCTTTCTTCGCTTTGGTTAGAAGAGTGTCCTTGTGAGTTCCTCCGAGTGTTTTAGTTTGTTTCCTCTCGATTTCCTCGTACATGCTAAAAGACTTGCTCCATTCAAATTGATCCTCGAATACAAAGGCGATTGCCAAATCGGTTTTGAGTGTTTTTGGATGATCCTCACCAAATATTCTCTTCCGTTTCTCTGCCACTTCCTCAAACAAACTCAAAGACTCTCCAAATTCCCCTAGTTTTCTCAGGATCAGAGCCGTGTTGAATTTGGTCATGATCGTCAGTTTGTGATCCGGATTAAAATGAATTTCCATCCTCTCCAAAACTTTCCGGTACAAACTGAGCGCTTCTTTGGATTTTCCCGAGTCTTCTAAAGCCACAGCCAAGCTGCATTGAGCTTCGAGGGTTTCCACTCGATTTTCTCCCCAAACTCGAACACCTTTCGTGTAGAGTTGACTGTAGACTCGAACGGCGTCTTCGTTTTTCCCATCATTATTCAAAGCTTGCCCAAATTTGCTCATCAACTTCAGGAAACGTTCTGTTTCGGGGATGAGATTGAAAGGATCCTCCAGGACTTGCTGGATATTCAGAAAAATATCATGACGATTTGCCAACAGAATTCCGTCCAGAGCCAAACTGCAATTTTCAATCAACTTTCCGACTTTCCATTCAAAATCTGGTGATGTTTTCAAATGTTGGGCGATCACGGACTGGAGCTGCCAGTCGAGACTCAGGAAATGTCCATTGATTTTAATGAGTGCAAAAATCTCGAGCAACTTGAGACCTTTGTCCATTTGATGGGATTTAATTCCATTGAGGAGGGAACGGAGGAAAGAACTCGGGATTTTGTTTGCATAGAGAAAAGGCAAGATTTCCATGATGTGAATGGCGACTTCATCGTTTGGTACATGAGCAAGTTTTTTCAACAACGTGACGGAATGGACGTGTGCACAAACTTGAAGATTGTTGACCTGATCTTCCAGCTCCTTGATTTTCTTCCGTGATTCTTCCAGCAAAACGTCTTTGGCACTCAGAGTCCCTTCAAGTCCTTGCAATTTCGATTGTAAAGTCCCCACCAGGATTTGCGAGTCTTTCAAATCCGATTCAAGGGTTGTTTGTTGTTGTTGTTCGGAAACAGAGTTAGCCTTGACTTTGAGCAATTTGATGGTTTCCTCCATCTGATTTATGATTTCTTTCTCTTTCAGATTCGCCACTTCTTCAATCGACTGTGAATATATAATGAAAAGAATTTAAACATAAGAACTGAGACTTTAAGAAATCCAAGCAGGTATTTTCATAATTTTCACATGTGGATATCTTTTACTTTTGTTAATTTCGTACTCACATGAATTAGCTGACAATGAGTGGACACGTTCGGATTTTCCGTCTCCATCAAGTTGGAATTGACTTCTCCATCATTTTCTAAATCCTGATTTAATCGCTGTCGTTTTCTCCCGTCCTCAACCACACAATTTTTGGCAGTTGTTTCCATCATTGGCTCAGTTTTCTTCAAGAGTTTACGGAGCTATAGGTAATAACAAAAGCAAAAACAAAAAGAGGTGAAATTTCCGACGCAATATACATTTTTGATGTACAAAAGTTATATATCGTCGGCTAACATGCAAAACCTCGTAACTTTTTTTTGGCTAAATGCAAAACCTCGTAACTTTTCATTTAGCTAAAAACAAAACCTCGTAACTTACTATGAGGAAACCATAAAGTTACGAGGTTTTGTTTTTAGCTAAATGAAAAGTTACGAGGTTTTGCATGTTAGCCGACGATATATTATATATAAGTATACTCAATAATTATATTGAGTTTAACAATTAATATGCAAATACAAATTTCGATATTGATTTCTTATATCAAGTTGTTTTAAACTATTAAATGATTATAGCAACATGACACAAGTATCATAAAAAAAGGGATGATAATAATAATATTATCAAAAGGTATTTAATGTAATACGTTTTCATTTTCACGTACCATAATGAATGATGATGATGATGATGTTTCGATCGACTCCAATAATAACACTTGAAATGTATAGCAGAGGATGTTATTTTAAAATTGAATACCTATAAGAATAAAAATACACAATTAAAATTCCATTTAATTTTCCACACGAGGAGAAAAGACAAGATGCACATTGAACACACAGTTGTATTTAATAAAGGTTTTCTTGTCATTTTATTACCTACCTTGAAATGTGAAATGAGAGTGAACAAATTATTGGAAGTAATTTCACATGCTAGTAAAATTTAACGGGTTTAAATATAATTGATATTATATTCAATTTTAATGAAGATTATCCGAGGTTTTGCCGAGGAAAACGGGAAAGATTTTCAAGTTTCTGATTCGGAAAATTGCAGATTTTAATTCTCTGCGGATTTGTGGGATTTGATTTTGATACTGATCGTCGCAAGGACACCTGATGCTCACGAATATGACTTTCTTGAACTTTTCAATTTAATTAATTTAACTTCCACTTAACGTAATTTAATTGACCCTCTATTAGTCTACGAATAAACTTATTATACAATATCACCATCGGAATCCAGCTTTAAATTTTCAGCCTGTGCAAATTACTATTAAAAATAATGCAATTCTATATATATCAATCTCAATCTTGTGTGATCTCAGGCAGGTATTTATACATTTTACTTTGTAAAATGAAATGAAAGTTTTGATTGGCGAGTTATTTATTGGGATTCTACATTACAAAATAGTTAACATAAAAGATATTTTATTAGCAATTAATTATAAGGTAATTTCCAAAAATGTACAAATTTAATACAATTCATTGTGATCTGCGCACCAAAAGTGGAAATGCAAATATACGACAGAAAAAGAAAAATTTATAGTTGTATATAAAAGAAAAAAATCCTGTGCACAGTAAAAAATGATTAGGTACAAAAATACAGCTAGTCAAAGATCGTTTGAATGTCCACTGTGACGTCAGGAACGAGGTCAAATACATACAGTTGACTCACTTTGGTCACCATGGACTCAAACAGTTTCTTGCTCTGAACTCGCTTAGTTAGGAAACTAAGATTTCCAGATTACCGTCAGATCAAAACCTTGATATAATTATAGACCACGCCCCCTTAAATAGGCCACGCCCCCCGGATTTCCAAGCTGTAATGTACTAAGTTTAAACACTATTGAATTCTAAGCTCCCCAAGCAACTTCCCGTTGATATTGCGACGGGATCTTAGACAACTCACTAAGGGCTCCTTGAATCCAGTCTTAGAATTTCTAGATGTGGTGCAGAAATTGAGTCACACTCCTTTGAAAAAGTATATTTTTGAAGAATTTCACGTGTAAATGGACAGTACAAATAATGTTTTTAGTCAGTTTTTAGAGTAACTTTATTGGAATCGCATTGCATTACATTTAGTATTACGTTGAAATGGATTGCCATGTTTTCTCTACTTGGTTCTCAATTTGCGCAGGCATTTATGTGACGGTTCTGTTGGTAACTTTTGGCAAAAGATTTTCCACAATTGTTGTTAGGACAGCGAAAGCATTTTTCGGGCGAATGTGTTTTATGGTGCGCAGTCAACTGTGACCTTTTCTCGCACGAAAATGCGCATTCGGAGACCTTACAAGGAAATTTAAATAGAGATTTTAATTCTTTCTCATCGAATTTCATTTTCAGGAGTGATTTGAGTTTTGGGGGAAATAACTTTGGCACCGAATTTTGTTCGTTGACAAATTGTTTGGTTTTGGGTTTTGAATTTCCCGGAATTAAATCCTTGTTCACGTCATAGTTTGACTTTGCTGTACAACTTGTGTGCACTCGATGTTTTGGAAGGCGTTTATTTGGCAAGGACATCGTATCCGCAATAGAAATTATGGGATCAAGGGAGGGAAATGCATTAGAAATTTGTTTTAAATGCGTTTTCAGATGGAGCTGCAAAACTGTAGGGACAAGGCGGACATTGAAATCGGGGGTCACAAATGTGAGTGAGTCGGTGCCTGTTCATTTCGATTCGGAAGAATGTGAAAAATGAATACCACGGAATCTACACAACATCTTAATGCTGAGGATGATGACAGCTGCAATAAGGTTGAGGAACCAACTTCTTCAGAACCAGTCTCTGAGAATACATACATGCGAATACGCCACAGCAACCTTACTGATCGTGCTGAAGCTGCACAGAAGAAGAAGGTCACTTTTGCCTACCCAATTGCAGATGAGCTCGAGGAACCATTAAATTCCAGCGCCCCAAGCTACGTTGTACTATCGGAAATAATAAATTACACTGATGCTGCTGTGGGCACTGAGGGAAACGAAGAAAGTAACTGGTCGGATTTGTCAAGTGATAGTGCTGTAGAAACACCTCCATCTACCCCGGGGAACAGTTTTAGTGGTCGTCTTTGCAACGCTGGCACCTGGAGTTCATTTCCAAAGGTACTGCATGATCACAAAGATTTGATTGTTCCTATTGTGGTTCCTGAGCATGTAATTGAAAATGTGCTAGATGACGGCAGGTTTGTGCTCGACCAAAATGATTTTTTGTCCTTGCTGGATGGAGACAAGCTCACTATGGACATTTTGGATACACACATTGCTCTTACTATCGAGAAAACCTTTCATAGCGGACAAGGATACAATCATGTTGGAGATGTGTACTCCATACCTTGAAGATGCCTGGCGTGAACATTCTACCCGCAGCATGCCTAGAAGGAATCACTATTTGTTTGTACTAGGTGATTCAACACATCCTATTTTGATTCATGTGCGGGCGAGGTACAAGGATTCTGTGCCTGGCCTAAACTTAAAATCCATTTCAACCGAAGAACCCGTGTCCGAAGTTTTGTCATACTTTTGCTCCGTAGAAGGTATGAAAAAAGAAAATTTACATCTCCTGGATATTGTGCAGGATTTGAGAAAAAGTCTTGAACTAGGCCCAGTTGAATTGAACTGTACCAAAAGACGTCCATGTGATGGAAATAAGTGCGGTCTAAATTTGCTTCATTTAGCCAAGTCAATAATTAAAAACACCCCCCTCAACGAAACATCCCTGGACAATATTCATCAAGCAATCATTGAAGATTTTATTCCCTTTGTCAGCTCAACTCCGTCGTATCCGGCTATGGAATTATCAAAAGCCTTGCTTGCTCATCAAGGGTTTGTGGTTGGTGGTGTTAGCCAAGCTCCAGCAGAAGAAAGTGGAGAAAACTTTTAGCCAGAAGAAGTTAAATGTGGGAAATGTGAAAAGTTGATAGACGTGACTGAAAATGTCAAATCCATTGACGAGACCCAGCAAGTTTTCTTCTGCGATCAGTGTCTGCACCAAGGAGATCACAAGATTACTTCCAAAAGATACGACGATAACGAAACGTCCATGCTCGAAGTCCTTAACCGTCCCATTGAGGCAATTTAAAACGTGTACCAAACATGTACAAACTGTTTCTGGGGAAAGAATTCGAATGACGATGTCGGTGTTGACCCACATTGTTCGGAAGTCGAACCACCAAATAAAGTAGTGGAAGAGCTATGGGACCCAACCTACTTTGTCCTGCCTGACGATGACTGTGACAACATTTTTTACAAGAGGTCAAAGCCAGGAAGCAGAAACAATCACCTCAAAATGAAGATTCGTCAAAGGAGCCCCAAAGCAAACACACAACTCAAGAAGTTATTCAAAACATCATGACAGGAGAACTGTCAGAAATGGCTCCCAACGAGCAAGAATACACACCAGATAGGTGCTTTGCCGTAGAAATTGAGGCAGAAGATATTCCTCATTTTTACGATTGCAAAAACGACAAATTTGTTGCGTATGAATGGGCAGACACTGTTTGGAAAGCCACGAACAATACTATTCACATGTGAGACTTGAAAGCCCGAAAATCCCCAAGCATCCCGACAGCACAGAAAATTTGGTAAGAGAAACAACGGGTCCAGTAGAAGTGCACTTCAAGAATGAAAAAATTCTTCTGCATCCTAAAAGGCCTATGAGAGCTGGAGATTTTGTCCAAGAACACGAGAAGTGCATTATGGGTAATGTGCGAAAGGGACTAGTTAAAGCTATCAAAAATGGCTTGGTCAGAAGAGATTTTATGAAAAACCGGGATAAAGAAGTGAGTCCTCATTCTGATGAGAAAGAAGTTCACGAGATGGAAGAAGGTTGGGGGAAAAATCGGACGATATCATGCGAGATATCAGAGAAAAATCAAAGGAATCAAAAAGGTTGACGAGTAAAAACCATCTCAAAATTGTCAAAGAATTCATGAAAAGGTAACTCAACATTGACGAAAAACTTGAAAAGAAGGAAGCAAGTTCAGAAACCAGCAAACGGAGCCGAAGCTGTAAAACAAAACTGAACTCAAAAAATGACAAGACCGTCAACAACAAACCATCCCAGAAAATAAAAAATACAATAAAACTGAACTCTGACACGGAATAAAAACACAAATCTGCCACCGAGCATTCAGAAGACAGTGAAGAACTCACAACAACTGAACTAAAGGAATTGCAAGGCATTCAAGAATTTGAGAAAGTCCTTCTAGATCAAGCAAATGGGTTTCAAGGTTTTTATGAACTTGCATCCATTGCTGGAACAGAAGGAAATAATTCGTGGATGACAGCTCATGCGGTGGACTTTATTGCTGCACATTTTGAAAACTTCTGCCAACAAAAACAAACTGTTATTGTGCTCCCACACGACGCATGTAGTCTACAGCAAATTCTTATCCCAGGAAAAGGACAGAAATACAAGTTTGAGTGGATAATTCCAAACTCCCCGGCTGACCACCACAATTTTTGGAATAATGTCAACAAACACACCGAAATTATTTACATGTCCTTCTTTTTGTGCGAACATTTTGCCCTAAAAAAGTTTGGTAAAGTAAATGAAGATCTGTGGGAAGTGACAATGCTAGATCCGAAGGGAAATTACAGAAAAGAAATGGCTGCGGTTGGCATTGAATTGATGAAAAGAGATTAATGCCCACAGACGCAGCTTGAATCTGAACGAAGTTCACATTGAGCGAAAACCTAATCATAAAATTCCTGGTGGTAAGACATCTAAAACAACTTGTTAAGCACTTTTTATTTCAAAATATGATAGCATGAAAACGAGAAATGATGAATTCATTTGATGATTTTAAAAACAGGTAATGGATATGATTGCGGTCCGGGGACATTGTACGCTTTGGAACAGGAGCTGAAACAAAACGGCAATAAAACCAAGAACTATGCCCACCTAAAGTCAGGGGACATGAGCAACTATAGAGGGAAAATGCTTCAAGATCTTCTGGAACAGGGTCAGAAAGGTTTTCTAATTTCCCGGCACTGTCAGTTTGATGTTACCCGTACTCGAAAATACCTTTGCGAAAGAATGGAGACACTCAGGTAAGATTAACATAAAATTCTATAATTTAGCTATGCTAACCAGAATTCATTGTTAGTAATTAAAAACAATTTGTACATTATTTCAGGAAGTAGATTCT
>JAIUND010003273.1:0-16709 GCA_034699125.1 Gisinianus flammeolus
GTATATACCATACACTTTTCATTCAACATGGAAGTTCAAATCCAAGCATAAAATTCAAACACGGAATGATGAAAAAACATTTTCTCATTACAGAGTGATAATGTTATATGAATAGGTGCTTAGTAAGCACTGCTTACATATATATGTTCCGTTTAATTATTAATTTTCAAAATAGTCTTTCAATCCACAATTTCGCACGTTTACACTTCTGGCTATAAACAAATGTTTTTTGTTTTTTCATGCATAAAACAATGGACATTTCCTTAGCTGTGGACGGTCTCTTGGTCGTTTCAAATTTTGAATAGATACTTCCTTTCATTATCTATATTCTGTCTTTGTTGGTTCTAATTTTTTAATTACATAACGTGATTGGTTTCGGAAGCAAGAGTACTACATGTCTTTGATGACTAATAGAAACACCATAGGGAATTAATCACACGAGTACTCACTAAATTAATAATTATTTCTGTACTGATCAATGTAATTAATATCTGATAGGCTGATGAACATTTTTTGCCCTTTGCAATCGATACGCATAATACACACCATGATTGCAATAATAGAAAAGCATGACAGTTTTCTTATTGAATGTAGGCATATGCCATATGAAACTTATACGTCTGTATTGGTAATTGGTAGCTGTGATGAAAATGATGGAAGGAATATTTTCCATGAACACTAAAATGTGAGAGCCTCTCCATGAGAGGTGAGACAATCGAACAAAGGAAAATTAATTATCGGTTTACGTTTATATAATCCAAGTTCAAGTTTGCTTCTCGGATTATTTAATTATTAAAGGTTACATTTTGCATCCCACAGTCCCCAAGTTGTGGTTAGTTGCCATATATTACATATATTTATACTGCCATAATAAGTCATCGAGAAAACCCAGTACAATAATTATAATTATTACTATAATAGTAAATTTGCATAGTATTTACTTTGTTGAGTAATTCATGAGGTTCCCTTTGATGAGCCTACAAAAGTTGTAATTAAGCTTATTATTCCCTAACGTAATAATTTTCATGATTATGTATACGAACTTTTTGCGATGTTGGCACTCAAATACTTATACCTATGTGAGCAACACATACGTTCCGCCCCTTCTATTTCGTACGTGGAAGAGCTAGGAGGAAAATAACTTAATGCGTAATAGATCTCACGCATATGAGTATAATTGCGTAGTTTCACATTCCTGACTCACTTAGTCTACGAAATAGAGACAATGGAAATTTTCATTTCTCAGAAAATCAAGAAGTAGAAATTTTTTTTCCGTCAGTCTTTTTTACTGTACGCGGAATCTACGAAACCGGGATTCATGAAAGTCAAGTGAGGGAATGTGGTGCCCCTGCCCTGTCTTGGGCACAGGCAATTAAGTCATCAAATCAATTTGAATTTGGTAGATTGCACTTTGATGATGACATGTCGTGACAACGAACCTATAGAGCCTTATGTGGCAACAAAATGGGGAAAACTCAGGGAAATCCGGATACAGGGCCAAAAAGGTCATACGGGTCACGGAGTTCATTGGTAGAGCTAGTCAGTGAATGTAGACAATACCATGTAGAATTGCCCCTGTCCACGGGAAAAGTTGCCGAAAACCAGAGAAATTTTGATTTCTCAAAAATTTCCGGGCATCACTTTTTTCGACTCGAGGTGGATTTTGTCATCTTAATTTTAATACACTTAACCATGACCGATTCTTCTGATATTTCTAGCAGTTAGAGAGGATAAGACGTAGTGTGCTGTGAATATCAAGAATTGACTAAATTATTACAGGCTAAGGGACAGGAGTGAACTTTCAAAAATTGAAGGTTCTGAAGCTGCCCCCATTCCAAAACTTCATTTTTTTTGAAGGGTATAGAGGACTACGGTCCCAATGTGAGACATGCACTGAACTTCGTGGTGACTACATTCGAGATTAATAAAATTATTTCTTTTCTCCTACTTCTGTGTTCGAAATAATTATTGGCGGAACGTATGTGTTGCTCACATAGGTATATATACGTAGACGACGTTCATGGAATAAAACAAAAATGCCCATTCTCTCACTATTCATTTACTATACAGCCCAACAGTATGGACAAATAAAGGCTGTATGCCCGTACAAGTACTTGTTTACATACACAAATATATACGAGAAACTTTAACATTTATTTAGGGGGAAAGCTTTAACTTTGCTCACAAACAAATTACAAGTTTGAAATAACAGTAGAAAAATGAAAAAGACACTATAGAAAGTGGTCAATTTAGTTACAAAAAAACGAAGGACATCGGAATTACACTATTAAAAGGATTCGCAGTAAAAAGTTAAACAAGTTTTTATTTCTGGCAACTTAATTTTAAATAATGGCATAGAATCCTAACAAGTACATATATAATATATATAGTAATTTTAGTAACAGTAGAGTTGTATCACATGATTATGTAAGGCACATACAATAATTTGCGGTCAAACTTACGTCCATTAAAAAATTTCAGTGTAAAAATACCGAATGTAATTTTTTAAGTAATACGCATCGAGTACAGACGATACAACAACAATAGTTCTTATTAATATGTAATATAATATATCTTGTTCTGAATACGCTTATTTGTATACACACTGATTGAGTTTGTCGAGACAAGTACTATTAGGATAATGTCATGAAGGAGCAGCGATTCTTCATTTATAAACTCTCCTTTGACGTGTAGCCTACATGACGTAGGTATATTTATATATTTTTTCGTACACGACCAAAATATACCTAACTAAAGTTACGGATTTCTTATAGCTGAGGCATAAAAATATAACAACCAAGTATTTTAAAAGTGCATATTGAATTTCTTGTTACACGTTTTTTTATTATTACGTACTTTGAATACCTTCAAATACGTGTATTTTTAAACATGTTCTCCATATAAGATAATCTCTATAAAATGAATTTAATATTGTTCATAAGTGAAGGTACCAATCGTGAGCAAAGCATGAGTAAATGCTTATTATATCGAAGTTAGTAAATTACATGCTGTTGAATTCACAAACATATTTACATAAATAATCTAAAATATATAAAACAGAAAAACAAAAACAAAATGACTCATGTTGAAGTGGTGATACCGAGTTGTGCGTACGACGGAATTCTTATAGTTTCAATGCACGGATTCTTTCAAACTTCAGTTCGAATATTATACGAAAACATTTCTTTTTTTCCACAACTTTCAACTTACTTTTCGATAAATCTTAATTATGTAGTATTAGTAATTTTAGTCCAGTCCTTAATACATTCACATGCAGCATTCTCTGCAGATTTCCAAATATAAATATTTGCATGTTCTTATGAAACAGTACAGCAAGTGAAATCATTCCTCACGAAGCATGATAGATAATTTTGCCAAATTTCTTTAAGGCAAAAAACTTCATCCCGAAAATGTTATATTTGAATCGACAAAAATGTCACAGGGAGTTTGAGAACTCGATGTATGTTTTTATAAAAACAAATTCACTAGATTTGAGAGCAGCATTTTGAAACAGCGGAAACCTATGTTATAACCCATTCATTTCATTAATAAATAGCCCAAAATGTTTTGGTTAGATTGAATTATTATTTTTTTTATATTTAATTCTTCTATTTAATATTGCATAGATTCATACCTACTTCAGCCTCCCTGTCTGCTCAGATGATAAATAAATTCGTGTGTGCCACGTTGAAAGCTCAGGAAAAGCAAATGATCAGATCACCAAACTTTCCTGTTTGGTTTCGTTGAAGCCCACCTGTAAATAAATGAACAAAATTATCATGAATACATTTTTAAAATGTCATTTTACATCATTTTTTTAGAACTAAACGATTAAATACAGTTTCATTTTTAATCACAACAAAAAACAGTACAAATATTACGTGAATTACCCTTTTCTATATAAATATCCGAAACTCTTCAATTTATTGTACCAGCGGCTTAAATTAGGATACGTCTTATTTCTATCTTCTTCTGATATTGATTCCAACGTATCCTGGATAGCTTTTTGTAAGTACCAATCGTCAGTCGTTACAATATCCCTATAAAATTACAAAACAAAAAACAATTCATAAACTCTCTCAAAATCGTTAAAAAACTTAAAGACTACCAAATTTTTTGTGGCAAATCAAAATACTATTTACCCATTCACAAATACGTCTAGTGTTTCACAGTCTTGAAAAACTTCAATATTGCAATCAGGAATAATGGTTGATGGGCAAATTGGAGTATTATTATCACCATTACATTCTTTCAATTCTTCGTTTGAAAGTTGTGGATTCACAGAAATGGTTTCGTGGCTACTGGCAGAATCTTCAAAATCATTTAATTTCTCTTGTACAATGACGAAAAGATTTTTTTCCACATTAGCGAGATGCTGATCAAGTTCATGTAATCCAGATGGTGATGTGACATCAAGGTACTTGTCCAGAAAACTCCAATACTCGTTCCATTTTAAACATAATTCTCGGGTTCTCAAATGAGTAGCTCTTTCTAATCCTCTTAAGGGGTCTTCAAGTCTCATGACAGAATCTCTCATACACTCAAAACTGGGTTGAAAACGATGATCAGTTAATTTTGCTCCTCCTCTTAAAATGTCTAAGCTAGATGGATAATTTAACTTTCCTTGATGTTTGGGGTTTTGGAGTGGTTTCATAATATTTTCTAAGGTATTGCCAACCATGTGACTAAGGGACTTTCGGCCTTTACTCTTGCTCTGAATATTTGCAATGTTTGCACATGTTTCACTCAATGGACTGTCATCTTCATTTCTCCCACTATCATTTAAAGTTAATCGTGAAAAAATTTCTGAAATTTGACTGACGGGTGATACTCCTTGATAAGATGGTACTAACTTTCTATTTGTTGATTTTTGCATCACATTTAAGAAATTTTTGGCTTCGCTTGATGTCATTGGCCCAGCATATGCTGAAATTTTCTTCCCATCCCCATTCAAGGTAACTGATTTCATTACCTGAAAGGACAAAAGTAAACAATATTAAATAAAATATATCTAATGAGATCCATGTTCCATTATTTATACAACTGCACAATTATTTTCACCGTGTATTAAGTAAATATTTGTGCGTGTATAAAAACATGAAATAACTTACATTAATACTCTCGAAATTTTCTTTTGGTGGTTTCGGAATCCAAGCCCTAGTTGGTAAATCTTTCATTTGTACGACCTCACCAATTGCTCCATGTGATCCATCTGAATATCTCCAAATTGGTACAATAAAAACGGCCACGAACAACCTGTTGATTTCTTTAGCAAGATTACCCTTTTTTCTTTCCGATTCTTTAACACGAGAACATATCAACTGTAAAGGAACATATATACACATTACACACATATAATGTAGTTTCTACTCGAGAGCTTTCTAATTATTTAGGTGACAAAGAGAGCAAAGTCCAACTATAATAATACTAATAGGTAAAATTGGCGCATTACGCTCATTGGAGACTCTTCATCTTTATTGAGTGGATCCAGTTTTGTTTGTGGATGTAAAATAAGGACTTCACAAACATTTGGAAAACCAAATTTACAGGCAAAATGAATAGGTGTCTCATGCAATATAGCATCTGGTGCATTCAGATATAAGTCAGTCAAATACATCGATCTTCGACTATAGAAGGATCAAAAAAAAGATTTTCAAACCATTATAAGACTGGTATTAAAATAAAATATCACGTAAAAAAATAATGTACAAATATGTACAAGTATTGTAACTAGCTATAAACACAACTCACTTTTTATTGTCATCGTCATCTTCTGGATACAAAATATCCATGAATTTTTTGGAGCCGATTGCTTGTAGAATAATTTTTGTTGCTCGGCTGTTACCACTTCGTGCTGCTATGTGAAGTGCATTGTATCGACAACCTTCATGGAGTAATATCGGTGTATCCACTTCCGTGACCAAAACTTTAGGATTCGTCCATATTATAGACTCGACTTGGTCATTGAGACAATCTCGGATACACCGAGCAAATGCACTTAAATCTTTGGTGGTCGGAGTTTTAAGTTGAGTCATTTTGACTGGGCCTAAAACTATTTTGATTGACAGTATTTGTTGGTCTCTACTATAATAAATACCATTATTTCTTCTCATCCAATTCACACTTCAGTCTTGTTTTTTTTTTTTGAATCTGTATTTTTGAAAAGACAAACGTACAATACATTAAACCACTTCATTTTAATTTTTCAAATGAAAATTACAAGTATTCGAATATATAAATGAATACCTTACCTTTGTTCCGTGTATATTATAAATATTATAATAGTTACTAGTAGATTATTACACAAATTCTAACTGACTTTCCATCAATCGACAACGACGTAAATCAATTTTCAAATTTAACAGTCAATATAAATGTGGTTCTTTGTACAAGTATGCTTCCACTTTTACAATATTCATTAATTGAAAAATTTCCCTTTTGGCTAAAATAAATCTTGTCGACTTTTATGCATCAAATATATATAATTCGTCGTTAAAATGTAACAATTATTATTATTATTTTAATTAACTTTACACCAAACAGGCAAAAACTTGGATTTTTTATTTGTCTTTGCAATTTGAATTTGAATTATTACGCTCTAAAATGCATGAATTCCATTTCCCGCCCAAAGATGCCCTTCGAGTCGAATAACCGTAAAAACGGTCTAATATATTACAGATATCGGCGAGAAAAAGGAGGCTTAGAAATCTTATCAAACTGATTAATATTTTACATGATTGCTTGTTTACTTATTTTCAAAGTCAGTTACACAATGGATTATTTATGAATACCAAGCAAGCGATTAATTCCATGTGTGTGGTTTTGCGGTTCTCTTTATTCTCAAATTCTTTAAGAATTGTAAAATATAATTTGATTCAAAACGAATTTTCTTCTCCTCTCTGTGTGTACGAGAGACGAGAGAGTTTATAAGTTTATATGGTCTTTATGTACGTAACTATATGTAATAAAAATGATGGAAATGGAATGAAATGTGACATGATAGGTAAAGTTAGTCCGTGGAGAGAGAGAGAGAGATTGACTAGGCAGAGGATATATAGAATATTCTATAGAGAACGAGAGAGA
This sequence comes from Gisinianus flammeolus, assembly GCA_034699125.1. Lineage (NCBI taxonomy): Eukaryota > Metazoa > Arthropoda > Collembola > Symphypleona > Katiannidae > Gisinianus > Gisinianus flammeolus. Next base: position 7,084 of record JAIUND010003273.1, read on the forward strand.
GAGAGAATGAATCTGATAGGATTTGATGAAATAGGAACAGTAATGCAATTTGAGGAAATCAGAATTGCTGCTTGCTTGGATGTTAAAGAGGAAAACCACTCTACAGTGATTGCATTTCAACTTGAGTGCGGGGGGACGAATGAAACTTCAAACGAAAGATAATTATGAAATTTCTCCAGGAGAGACATTTGCGAAAAACGAATAAGTACTGTGTGATGTGATATAACTATAGAGAGAGAGAGAGGGAGAGAATAAAATAATACGGGGGGTCCTCAACAAACTCTTTTGTGCTTTTGTCCGAATTGGTTCACCACAACTTCGTGCTCAACTTCGTGCTAATGCAATATGCGGTATTTTTCATGGCTAGGTACTATTACCAAATTCTGACTAAACCGACTTCCAATCTACAAAGTAAATCAATCTCTTTTTACCAGTCATAACCACTATCCTCCATACATATAAATGTGGTTTCCCTGTATGTCTGCATATGCATGTATATGTAACATCATGTTTTTTGTATACGTACTTCATAATATTCATTCTGTGATTCTGTGATTTCTGTCCAACTTACTTAAATATTGACTTTTACATCAATAAAATACGTTTGTAAAAAATCTTTAATTCCTTCTCCAAAAATGGTACTTAATTCTTCTTTATATAAATTCAAATGTGTAAAGGAAATCAAACAAACAAACTACATACAGTACAGTAAATGTGTACACAAACAAAACCAGGAATTCAAGTTTCAAGTAACTATACTTTGAACCGCTTCCTGGTATATAAACAGTATGTAGTTTCCAGTAAAAAATTCACAGAATTATGGAGACTATTAGATTTTGAATATTGGTTGACTTATCCAATTCGTCTTGTATTTTCCTCTACTCTATATAATTTTTGAAAAATTGGATATAGAATAAGAGAAATCTATATCATGTGATTCCATGGACATTTAAAATAGTATGTGTGAGATACAGATACAGAAAGGAGGAGAGCGATGACAGCTTTAGGGCTGTTTGTTAGTTTTACTAGCAGCAGGAAATCCAAAATCTTTTACAACCATCATCTCACTCTCACACACAAATTTGACATGGGGATTTTAGATTTTAGACTAGCGGCGATTATCTTTGGTACAATATATTTTTGTTTATTTTGAAATGGTATATGATGATGAGGATGATGATGATGATGAGTTTTGGGGCGGTGAGCTGCCAAATAAACGACAAATGAAACAACACGAAAAGGAAATTGAACTTGTACCCACACACACACACTATTGACTATGCGTTTGTTATGATCATGTATACTCAGCATTTCCCGTGGTGTATCTACAGATATAAATGCCTTTAATATTCCGAGCTACATACTGTATTTTACCTTGTTTGCCAAAGTTTATGGAACAATGGCTACCTATGTATATGGGATACAGATATTCTCTTTTGAAGAGAGTGAGTGCCTCCGCCATAGTACTTTTCATAAAATTGTTTGAATGCAAACTACAAGATACTTTTGTCAGTTGTCAAGATACTTCAAGTACAACATCATTGTGCCAACACAAACCCCATTATTGCTATTCTTTTACTCTCTTAACTAGAGTACCTCAATAATGCATACTACTTAAACAAATCAACATGTTTTATATATATACACACACACACACACAACTTTTGCTCTTGTTATTTGTTGTTATGAGACGCCCAAACAGCCAAACACACACAAATCCACGCTTATTCTCTTTTCTATACTCTTGCCTGTGTACATGAACGTGGATTTACCTATTTCAATTTTAAGGCAACGGTATATGGACGAAAGGTATTATGACAGACAGAGAGTGGAAACTTTACAGGCTGCAATGGATCCATATACATAAATTTAAATCCATGGTGGATGTGAGTGTAAAGTTGTAAAGGTATTATAACATATTTTCTCGTATTGTGTCTGTGAAGCGCACAAGGCACAAGGATAAGACGACTATCTTTATTATAGTCGTCATATCATTGAAATTTCTATTCTATACAACATTCAATTCAAATGCATAATAAAGAAATGGAGAGAGAGAGAGAGAGAGAGAGAGACTATATAAGACAAACTCATGCTATTTTCTATTCGCAAAAAGTACTCGATAGAAAAGAAAAAGGAGAGGATTCTTGATGTTTTCAGGATCCGTTGCGGCTTACTGTTGGAAAAGAAAAAAGGTACGTTGTATTTTGTATTGACGAGATAAGAAGCTTTCAGAAACCCATTTGCCCCTTTGCTAAATCAGTAATAACAATCGCACTAGTATCTCCATATCAAAGTCGGTCCGCTGACGACAACTACAATGACGAAAATGACGACGACGGCAACGACAAGCTTCTATCACCGCACATCACCGACCGTCTTCTTACTTACGTTATTATATGTAAATATGTAATGTGAATGTGTATATGTCCCATCATATTTATTTATTTTTGTGTCCTGTTAGTTCCCACACCCATCTCGTTTCTCTCTCTCTCTCTCTCTCTCTCTCTCTCTCTCTCTCTCTCTCGACAATCCACGAGGCAGCATACTTTCAACTTGACAATAATACCGGGCACACAAAACTCTATCCTATCTCATCGTTTCATCTCTTTCCCTATCACACTTCTAATTTCTTTGATTTGTTCTATTCCCCAAAAATTCCTCACATTTTTTGTGTTGTTTCCCTCATGAAATTTTCATACCTTTTCTATTCAAAACAAAATCAAGATGAAACGGATTCTATTTATTTCTGATTTAATTTGTGAATGATGAAGGATAAACAAGAATAAAATGGATTGTTATGAGAGAATAATATGTATATCGAATAAATATAGCGGAATTTCCTAGCGTTTTTTACTATGTATTAATATTATTACTTCCACATCTTTTTTTCTTTGGTTCAAAGAATTACGTATTATATTATTATTATTTCATATTTCGGAATGGTCCTCAACGGTAGATTGTCGTGCAGTTTTGATAAAATAAAGTGAGAGAGAGAGAGAGAGAGAGAGGAATAAGAAAATCGAGAAAAATATGTTTGACTGTAGCCTTTGGTACGTATTACAGATATAGTAGTAGTATAGTAATTGCGTGGGTAGTGCAAGTGTGTTTTAGCCATGTGGCGAAGCTCCCAGAGCCGAGTTTTCTAACTTCATGCCGGATTAGCGTTCAGTATGGTCAGAATGGATGCAACCAACCGAGAAGATGAGAAAGAAGGGAAACATTTGAAGGCAGGAGTAAAAGTACTATTAGTCCATGCATATACTCAAATACATACTCAAATACATACTCACTACTATTTCACTCACTCACTCCACTCTTCAAGTTAGACTCGTCAGACGTTGGTTGGACTCTGTAAGTATCTCTTCTCTCTACAGATACAGAATACAGAATACAGAAACAGATACTCACAATCAGATACATACAGTGTCTACACTTCTACACGCTTTTGAAATGTGTGCTGGAGATATGCATAACAGATGGATAATATTGGTATTCTTGGGCCAGCCAGCCACAGCCACTCAGCCAGCCCAGCGTCGGTCCAAAATCCAAAAAGACAAGACCATAAGACCATCTTCTTCTTATACTTGCTTGCTAATCCCTTTTGTACCTTCAGACGGAGCCGCCATTTCAAAATCTAGACAACTAGAACCAACCAACCCTTCCTCGAGCTGAATTTCTCGCCTTTTTCCCTTTTACTCCACACACCATAGAACTGATAGAACATATAGAAGAAGAAGAACAACAACAAGAACAAGAAGAAGAGAAAAAAAGGTAAAAGTCGGTCTTATAAGCTGGCTATTGATCTGATATCGGATAGTTGTGAATTCTTGTCATAAAATGCCGACCTTTTCTTCACTTGCTTTTAGATGGAAGCATGAAATAATTGTATTAGAATCCCATCTAATTTTAACTAGCTAGTAGCTAGTATCTAAATATGTACATATACAATATACAAATAAATATGTACATACATGTTATTTCATTATTACTTTATTACTTTTTTTGTACTATCTATATAATATATATATTTATATTTATATGGGAAGACGAGAGACGAGAAACAATTCATTTCAATTTCAAATATTGTACCTTCATGATACAGTTTACAGTTTTACAGTATTCTTGTCAACGACGCGACGCATCTTCCACCTTCTTCTCACGACAATAAATTTTCTGTTCTACTGTGCCTGCATCTACACTCATCGTTAGTAAATTACGAGAGTAATTTGACAAATTGTGATGATGTACCTACAACGTTATTTATTATCCTGCCTTTGAAAATTTGACTAATAGGAATTAGAGGAGGCATGATCAAAATGCGTTCAAATATTCAAAAATGAATACTAGTAAGTACTTACATAGTCCCCATTGAATTGTATTGGAAAAAATATCCTGCATCTGCATAACTTGTCCAAGTCAAAAGAAGAAAAATGAAAATGTAGACAAGAATCTCTATTCTATTGATACTTTTAAAGTGTATGTATTGGTGTAGTGATGAGTCGGAGTCGGAGCAAATGAAGATATGATGAGAAGATTAATCGTGTTGTGATAATAATTATTTATACAGTATTTTGACGGGAAGCTTTAGAACGTCTTTGTGACAACTCAATTAGTACATTTTGACCCTTTGTCGAAGAATCGTTGCATGGATTGCTCGGGACACAATACCATGCAAATGAACCATGCAACTTTCACAAAAGTGATCTGCATTTAATTACACTACTACACTCATATCAGCTCTCCTCCATGCATTGTATCAATCATTTCTGTAGCATCTCCCATCATGTTTTACTCATATGTATATTATTATATACGCATACACACACGTTTCCATTATATTTAAGCCTCTGCTCACGCTTGACGCCCATGCATTATATGCAAAGAGAGACTTTTTAATGTTTATATGATGCATTGTGTGTGTGTGTGTGTCTGTACATATAGGAAGTTGTATGATGGGGAAGGATGACAAAATAGATATATCACATCACTATGACTCCCTTATGAAAATTATCAAAGGTGCTAAAAGAGCGGGGGGACGGACAATAAAGGAAAAACAGTCGACAGGTCGGCACGTGAACATGTACACACACACACACAGACAGGCAGAGTCTATGCATACGGCATACATATGTACATTATGTACATACGAAGACAACTATAATAAATTCAATGATAAATGAATTGAGTAGCAGGCGAAAGAGAGGAGCAAGCTGAACCAAAGACTACTGTGCTGGAACTTTTGTAGCAACTCAATTTACCTACCCTCGTTAGTGGATGACTCTCCTCCGTCCTCCTCTATATAAGTATTCCCCGCATTCATTGACAACTCCAATTTTTCCTCAAATTAACTACAACTTTCATGGTTCGTTGCGGGAAATCTGTCGAAGGAAATGTTCCGTATTATTATCAAACTTTTCATTTCGTATTGGAATTCTTAACCTTGGCATTCATCATTCAACTACTTTTTCTCTTCTTTTTCTTTTCCTTTCCCTTTTCTTTCCTCAATTCTCCGTCTATGGTATACAGCCGCTACACCTACTTTCAACTTCCCTATATGTACTTCTACAGACTATCAGCATCAACTTTGTATCAATTTTCTTATGCACACTACATTGGATTTTGGACAAATACTCTCTCGAGTTGAAACTTTGTATGTAAAATAAATTAAACAAACAAGTTTTCAATCAAATCCAATGCATAAAACAATTATGGGAATTCTTAACAGGAATTCAGTTTTTTTTTGTCAATAAGTATAGTTTTGGAGTTTTGAATGGGAATGTCGTACAATATTTTGGGCTTACCTACTTATATTTACATAATAATATACCGAAATAAACACAGTAAATATTTTTAAATATTCTGTCTATAGATGAATAATACTACGGAAAGTTGGGATGGAAAAAAAAATAACAAAAAAAAATGAGGGTTTAGGACGACGACTGAAGGAGTGGGATGTGAATGTGAGGAAAGAGAGAGATAAAATGGCGGGGCTCATCCTCACATGATTAGACAGTGATGGGTAACAAACAGACGTAATGAGGATAAGGATGTATAGTGGAACAATAGGACGAGTCATTTGGAGTCTCGCTTTGTCCAAGTGACGAACAAAAAAAAAGACCCTTGGAAGTCCACATAGAATGCTCAAGAGCGTATTTCCTGGATGATTCGAGTCGATATCCGCTGTCAAGTAGATTTAAAAAGGAGCAAAGGGCAATTTTTGCATTGAAAACATTGAAACTAAAAGAAGTGTACACACACACACATGGAATAGGAATAGGAATATATGGCATCATGATCTTGACTTGACTGGGATTGTGAAAAAGAGAGAAGGGGGGCCCTCAACGGAGATCAGACGGAGGTGCAACGGAAGTCGGGGTCGTCGGCACAAAGTTCCCATTCCCCAAACTATCTGATGGCCAAGCTCAATAAACCCGGAATAAAAGAAGGATCAATCTCTCTTTCCTCTCATTTTTTAAGCCAGCCTGTACCCTTACCCTCCACATCATTATATCCAGATGAAAGAATATCACAGCTATGCACGCGCTTTCAAATTAATTCTCTCTCTCTCTCTCTCTCTCTCTCAACTATGTACAATTCAAGCCACATTCAAATTGTCAATTTATATAATGTACGCTTTTCCCACAATTTGTGCGTGTGTGAGGGCAACTCTTCTCATTTTCATTATATTATACGATATACCTCTACCATTTCAATGTTGTGTATATATCTGTAGATCAAACTCCAGTCCAGATGCATTTCTTTTTTTATTTCTATAATATCATCATACCACTTTTTTTTCTTTTTAGCTTTGTGGTAGTCATAATAAAACATGTGAATATGTAATACGCTTTCACCTTTCACCTCCCATAAATTTTATTCATATCATATATCAATATGCAACCCTTGGAATCGGCATTGCAGTTTCTCTCGCATAATTTTTCCCTTTCAAATTACATTTTTTCCCTTCCAATTCACGATTAGACAGTGTGTGCGGTTATAAAACAAATATCCAGGTTGTATTTTCCAAGGTCGGTTCTCTTCTTAATATGAATGAAAGATATGCCATCATTTCTTTCTCTCTCTTCTATACATCAAATTGTTCATTCCCAATGTTCACCGCTGAAAATCTCAAATGAATTTTTATTCTCATAGTCACTATATTCTGTGTACTTACTCGATTCAAATTTTTGGAAAACAGGGCTAGTAAAAACATGTTACAAAGTATACTCTTGCAACAAAAACCAAAAACCAAAAAAAAAAAACGAGACTCGAAATTTAATATATTTCTCTTCCTTCCTTTCAAGTGCGTTCACATAGACATCCACATCCAACATTTTTCCTGTTTTTTTTTCTTCCTTATTTTACTCCCAGTTTCTTTTGAATGTATTATTTTTTTACTTGTATGTCCTTGTACATAAAAAATTGTATTCACATATTTGCCGTCAAGTGAGCCTATATGCAAAAACTGAAAACTGACGTGGTTCTTCATTCTTCATATTATATGACGTGAAATGAAAAAAAGTTTGGTATATATAATACATCCATCCATGTTTGTGCTCCATATTGTATTATGTATGTATGTGTGTATTGACACAAGTATTGCATAGATATTTGAAATTGGAAATTTGAATAACGCAGTACCAGTATCAAATATCCATGCATATTATGACCTATCGTGTAGCTACATACAGGGAAAGTGTGAATAAAAATACGGAATGTACGTGTTGATACATGTAGGTACGTACAGATATGTATGTGTAATGTGTATGTAAATATCATGGATTTTTTTTTAAGGCTGGAACTCTGGAGTCTGGAGAGCTGGAGTGTCTTTACCTTGCAAGGAAGAAGAAGAAGAAAAATATAATGTGTACATATACATATTCTACATATATATATATATTATATGTAGGTATTAGTACGTGGCCAACAGGGCTGGAGAGGAGGGAGAGAGAGACGACGAAAAGCGTAGATATAATAGAAAGGAACGTGAAGTGCACGCTTCATTGCACCTCCCATCTTGAGTGAGGAAAAATCTTTTCTCGAAGAGAAACCAGGTCTAGTCTCCACTCTCGCGCTCTCTCGCTCTCTCTTTTCTATTACTACTACAGATACATACTTTTCCATAGGAATACCACACATCTGCCTTCAACGCATTCCTATACAGAATATATATGTATCCGTATGTACAACAAACACACACTCACTCACACATTGAAGAGCAAATACGAATTTCATTCTATTTCAACATGGTCTCCATGCAGGAATGGTTGCGTGTGTAGTGTGCATACTCATCTGTGGTTGTAAAGGTTCAAGTTGGGAGTGTATCTGTATTCTGTGTAGTAACTGTAGTATCTCGTAGTGTCGTAGTCTTGGAAAACTGGAAAAGCTTTTCTTTCGTTGTATATCCATCCCCTTCTCCTTCTTCTTCTCCTTCTTCTTCTTCCCTCTTCATTCGTACCGCATGATACTTCTCTTTTTAGCTTGCTTTCTCTCTCTCTCGTTCTGTCTGTATCTTCTCCACAAGGGTTGGCTCTGCGCATTTCATTTCATCCTCACAAATTATGGGATTCTGACCCTTGGATGGAACTATGGAAGCATCTCCTCCCTTTCCGCATCACTACACTAATTATTTCACGTCTTCAGCCTTTGTTACGTCTCTTAAACACTCCATCTCTCTCTACCTACTACCTTACACAACATCCCATCCTACCCGTAACCATACCAATGAGTGTGTTACAAACCAATGACTGTTCAATGTACATGTACAGCCTTCTACAAAAAAAAAAAGTCAGAATAGTTTCATGGTTTTAAATATCCAATTAACACCATACAGGCATATAAAATGCAGTAGATAATATAAAATCCAATTCAATTTGAACCTTTCGATTTAGTATGAACTATGTGTGTATCAGTGTGCATTTATTTTCATGTGTAAAAAAAGTTGTTGAGATTCTTGCAGCATGAAAAGTAATCGTTTCCTATTTTTATATATACGTGCATATATATGATTTTGGAAAGTCTTCACGCAGCATTAAGAGAATGCAACATGCAGAAAATTTTCATCAAATGCAATATTTTCCTGTTCTATGATTCCATATGATTACGCCACCAACACAATTTCCTTTCTCTTTCTTTCACTCTCTTTCTTTCTCTCTCTCTGCTTCTCTTCCTTTCTATATAGTCTACAGTAAAAACAGTTTACACAAACAAAAATGAAATTGGCTGAGGAAAGATTTTAGAAGAAAAACTTTCAATGTCGTTCTTCACTCGCTCATGAATCTTTCATTTTGTAATTTGAAGTTCGTTGGCTTCTACCATAGATGGGCGACAGGTTTGGCAGTACTGCCGATAATATTCGAAACCTGCCGAATACCTGCCAAAAATTCAATTCCCTGCCGCTCCCCTGCTTCTTTTATTCCAAATTCCCTGCCAGGGAAGTTAATATTTCAATGCAAAATCGGTAAATACAAATTAAAATATTTTACGACCAATTAACTCTGGTCATTTTCGGTTTCTGGGGTAAAAAATTACGGGGATTCCGAATCTGATATCAGATTTTGAAAAATCCGAATTCCAACTCTCCGAATTCGGAAATTTCGGGGTTTTATTCATGTTTTGCACTTTAA
>JAIUND010003274.1:0-16693 GCA_034699125.1 Gisinianus flammeolus
GGGGGGGTTGATACAGCTTCTTATGTATGTACTTATTATAAGTTATAACATTATGGGGATAGTAAAACAGTTCTTTTGTAATCACAAATCCATTCAATTCCCTTAAAGATTCTTTTCCCTTATATATCTTCAAGACGCTCATCGTATTTTGTGTTCCTTACGATCGATTGATTTGTTTTAGGATTTGACCTAAATGCAATTTACTGTAAAAATGAGAATGACCGTGTGAAATTTTAAGGATTTCCTCGATTAACAGATTTTTTACAAAATATGAACATGTACGTCATGTATACACAAGCTTGAATATTTGGGTGAAAGAGTGGCCGTATACAATTTCCTTTCTCTATACCTTTTATAACCACATAAGAAACTAAAAAGATACAGCTCTTTTGTGTTCATTGTTACAAAAAATTGTTTCAGGGTGAGATGACTTGATTTCCTCTCATCTCATTTATAGAACACTGCCCCACAACATACATGGGTAAAAGTAAAGGGATAGAGAAAAACTGTGATAAGAGGATGAACAAAGATAGCGGGACAATACCTTGAAAAACATTTCGGTTTCTATGTGGGTTTATTAATACAATTCAAAGGTGCGTAAATTTTATAGATTGTCCGCTCATGTGCTGATGTGCATACTGCATACATAATACATATATAGGAAACTCACCCCACTTTTTAAGTTCATAGTTGCTCTGTATATTAATACTGAAAATTGACACAAGATTTTTTAAGAGTGTATATACAATATCGTATATATAGGTGAAGGAAATTGTGGAGAGACTCGATTCTCCAATGTACACAGGATTTTCCACCAAATCAATTTTAAAGCTTCCAATTAAACACACTCAATTAGTTTCAATCAAAAGTCTTGTATTTCACATTACCGCGTATTGCGTATACAAGTAACCTTTTATGAAGAATACAAACTGTATACAGGTGCTATATACATTCAGGAGTTGATTCGTCGTCAGGTATTATTATGGGGAAACAAATGCATTGAGAATGTTATTATTTGTGTAGGAATATGTATGAAATGGGTGGAAATATATGTAGAGAGAGATATTTTGCAGTTCTCTGGATTCATTTAATTTCCTTGTTCTCTGTGATCGGATGTCGACGAGAGAGGAAAAGAGAGAGAAACTCCGTTAGATTTGAATTTACTTTACACATATAATATTTTTGTTTCCAGAGAATCTGTGAATGAAAGGCTTCTCATAGGTGTACAAAATGAACAATTCTCGTCATGTATATAAATATCCGTACTTATATAGAATTAGATATTTCCACAACGATAATGAAAAAGTCAAATAATGAAAAACAACTTGAAATTTAATATTCGTGTACGCTGAATTTATTCATATTTTCCACGCGCTATTTATTTTTATTTTATTCTTTTCAGTTTTCTTTCATTGTATTTTTTTCTATTACAAAAAAAAGTAAAACAATACCAAAATATCCGGCATAAAAATGATTTTGTCACATTCCTAAAAATTAAGACCATCTACAAACAAAACCTATCTAAATAACAACAAAAAAAAAAAAACTCTCGTCTTACACACCAAAGTCCTCTATATGTAAAACATTTTCCGACTAAATATAAAAATAACAATAAGAAAAACACAAGCAACCACACACAACAGCGAGATATATACTTTCAAAGTAAAAAAATTGAAACGTGAGATTATTTCAAAAAGAACAATAACAATTCCCAATTCCTTATTTAGGTCAGAAATGTATAGACTATAGAAAATGTTTATATACATTGACAAGTTAAATGGAAAAGTGAGTGTTTTACAGGTAACATCAAAAAAATGATTTCATCACGAGTCGTGATTCACGACAAAAAAGGAGACTATAAAAATGTATCGTATATAGGTTTTTTTGGATTAGAAAATTTTCAACTGTTCAAATTGATTTCCTTTGCCCTTGAATTATATAGAATCGAATATGTATGTTTTGATAATTAAGTCAAAGTATAATTTAACCTTAAGGGAACATCTTGGAGCACAAATTGCCGATTTACATGCTCAATACGTTCTTGAATGAGGAGATCAAGATGTGAATTGTCATCATTGAAATTGAATTGATTCAGTTTGTATGGAGATGAGCGATGAAAAGGACCTTCCAAATGTTTCATAACGCAATTCAGTCGATTTTCATCTACAGGCTGTGCTAAATACTGAAGAATCCGGACAAGCTCGTTCTTTGGATCGGATTTCAGTTCTTCATACAGTACAATTAGATAGTCTTGAGAGTTTTGAATCCACGATTCGATTAAATCAGCCCATTTTTTTAAGCCCTCCGTCACAAATGATCTCCATTCTGCACACACACACACACAATCAAACAAAACAAAAAAACACAAATATTAATATTAACATAATTTGATTGCCATATAGGATATTTCTTGAATTTTGTGTTATTTTTGATGTGCAAAATGCGCACTCAAATGGTTTCTCCTTCTGTCCTTCCAACAAAGCAAAGCCAGGAATTCAATTCTCAATTTTCATAATAATATAGAGATTTCAAATAAAGACAAAAAAAAACAGTCTTTGATTTCCCCTTATAAACTCTCCGCAGTGAGTTAAAGCTTGGCCACAAAGATTGAAATTGTGTACGGTACAAGTTCAATGACTGGGCAAATGAAATGGAAAGGATCATTTTACTTGGACACTCCACAACACAGAAAAAACAAACAAGATGAACAATACAATATGGGAAGACAAGGAATGGAAGATGAATATATAATATAGGATGAAAGGAAAAGAGTAAATTGAAAATTTGAATGTAGCTCTCGTTTGGATGGACATTGGCCATGTCAATACAAATTCAAATACAAAATAGGCTGTATGGATGCATATTACATATTATTATTTGACTGCGTGAGTGTGTGTTTGAGTTATATACTATATATTTTATTTTGATTTGTAAAATGGTTATTTGATAGAATCCTTACTAGGTAAATCCGCGTTGGTTGTCCGAGCAAAGCCCTTGTGATCGTGAGTATTCATAAAGTTCCAATATGAGCGAAGAGCATCGTACGGGTTTCTTATGATCAGAATCCCGCGGTAACCAAAGAGGAGCTCACTCAGTTTTCTTTGAGCCTTCTGAGCTCGAATAGTTAGATTAGGCGTATCATGATGAGTTTTCTGGACAATTGTTGTTCCATCGTTTGGATTCCTCAATTCCCCCAAAAGACCCGATTCATATATACTTTTGTCACGAAACACGCTCCCCGTAAAAATCCCTGTACTTCCTTCAAGTGCATACCGAATCCAGGAATTCCCCGAGCCCGGATAACTCACCAATGCTCTATAATAGTCAATAGTCAACATTAAAATTGAAATTAAAATATATACACATTCAATTACAATTCAAATGTTCGGAATACACAAACTAAAATGACCACAGGAAAACTCAAAATCCATATACTCAAATGTATGTACGAAACCCCTCAAAAACCTCAAATATATACGATATATACTTATACATAGATTTTCCAAACTTAGAAATCGATAAAATATATACTTAATAATGGCTTCTTTTGTTTCTTACCTTGGTTTGAATGTTTTATTTTTGGCGAATTGGACCGGGAATCCTTTACACTCCTCATCATTTGGCCACGGGAAATACATTGGGGAAGGGGTAACATTTACCCAGTCAGGACTGTCTTGATGATGACTCCGAATTTCGGAGGGTTGACTTCTCCTGGTGCCATTATTGAAAATATGAGTTGTTTTGGAACTTGACTCGTCGACTTTCGTACTCAAAATGAAATCGTCTTCTGGACTTTGACCACTCAATTTGAACTGGACTAAATTGGGATGGGAATTCTTCTTTTTGGATGACGGCAATAAACTTTTTTGTCCTTCGCTGCTGTGACTGCTCTCAATAACCAAAAGACTTATTGTTGAGCCTTTTTTGTCTCTTTCCTTTTCTACGAAACCTTGCAAAGGATTTGTATTATTCTGAGAATTGAAATCTCGTAAATTCTTATTGTAATTTGGGACTCTGTCAATTGAAAATCGTTGTGTGTATACAAAACCCAAGACGAAATAGTAGCAGAGAGTGACAGTGACGGCAACGTAAGCGAGAGGAATGAAGGGTTGTTTCGATCCAATTATTCTATCTGGAATGGGTAACATTCTGAGACCTCCTAGTAATTTATACTCTTTTCATCCACACACAAACACACATACACACACACACACACACAAATCTGACACTGACTCAGTTAACAATGCACTAGTGACTAGTGCAAGTGCAAACACCAAAACACCAAAACACTAACTCTATATACGCTTATTTGTTTGTTTATATGAATCTATATATTATTTGGGTAGGGAAAAGAAACTGTTACTTTTGATGGGTACAATGAAACGAGATTATAACTATATAATAATAATAATACAGTTATAAGACTAATAACATATCAACGTATACAATCTATATGTGTAATAATAATAATGCAAAGTCAAGTTGAAAAAATAACAGATTCAGTTTCAGCATCAGAGCATTATTATAAAAATATATATAAAAAAAAAACCTTTTGAGACCAGGCTATGGTCAACACACACATTCACACTTGGCATTTGTTTAAAAAGTACTTAGAAAAACTTCACGCTCTCTGCGATGAAATCAACAATTTGAATCAGTTCAGTACAACAGTTAAATTCCCGAGTCCTCCCCAAACATCAAACACATATTATACACATCATACAATACATACTTCACAATACACAAACAGAGGAGCCAGATATAAGATATAATACATAATTTTCCACACAATCTTTATCACTTTTTCACAGTCTCGGAGCACAGCACAGCATGCAAAAGTAAAGGCACACACACAACAAAAGGAATCGCAGAGAAACTCTCGTTGAAAGTTTCTCTCTTTAACTCTCTAAATCACTTAAACTTAACGAAACCTTCCAACAAAAAAAAAATCACTGTAGGTATATATATTTGTATATATATTTCAAATTTTATACGATGCAAAATATCAAGGGAATTTTGTAGTGTAGATTTTGTATGGATGTTCTTGATTCTGGATGTGCACGATGAATCACTGTACATATCTTATGCATTTGTTTTTCAATTCTTCAATTCTTCTACTGCCCCGCTTGCAATTCTAACTTGAAAACCACAACGCATTTTCCTAATCGAAAAACAAAATCTCTTTGCAGACACAATTATGACCTAAACATTTGCAAAAGTAAATCTGTATACTTGCATCCACATTACTTCATTTAAACACAAACACACACACACACTTTTGAACTAATCACAGAAATCTTTCCGCTCACTTACAGCATCACAAGTCATAACCCTGCACGTAAGACGCAATACACGAAAATTATGATTACGAGAACCCCCAAAAACACAAGCATATAGGCGTAGTTATGTACACTCAGAAATTTCAAATTTGTATTTTTTAAAAATTTAACGAATAAAACAACACGTACAATTCGCGATTCTCTCTTCACCAATCCGAATGACGTTCTTGAGCCAACTAAAATGCGATTCAAGTTGTTCCGTATACAATTCTGCTTGCATGATATTAGCTAACAGTGTTTTTTTTCTCTTCATTCAATTTATGTGAGATGATTACGGTGTGTGGAAACGATGGAAAGAACCCCAACTTTATACCTGAAACAATAAAAATGGATATGCGATAAAAGTGAATTCAACAATTATAACGTTCAACTGTTGCTTCCTTTTCATTTCCACAGACACAGACACACAAACACACACAAATACAGACAATGTTGCACATATGAATTCTGAAGGAGCACTCAAGTAAAAATTAAACACACACGTACTACGATATTACGAGTGCAGAATGCAGAGGAAACAGACAAAAGTATCTGCATATGGTGGTTGATTGTTGTAATTATACAAGTTGAACCGGTACTCATACGATAGAATTCATCCGTTGCCCCACTCACACTGGCCGACAGTGTGCAAATGCAAACAGTAATCTGTCATATGTATATACAATGTAGGAATGAATGATTTTTAGTGTTTGGTTTCCCCATGCAATTTCCCATTTCCACCCAAAATATCGTAGATTTTGATATATAGAAAAAGACTTGTCATTGTCATTACCTATATATATCTTATATCCGTATTTTACACGCAGACCTTTTTTTCCCTTTGTTTTTCAGAGTTAATTTGTAAGTTGATGTTGAGGTTTTTTCCTAAATTATTATTAAATATACTTTTTGGCTATTGAAGGTAAAAGAAGAAGAACAAGAAGAAAAGGAAGAACAAGGAGAGTATAAAAAATCACGAGGAAAAAATTACGTATTTGTGTTCAGGAAGCAAATCTTTTGTCTTCCATTTGATAGAATTTGACGCTCTGTTTCGGCTCTGAGCGAGTTTTTTTTGTAGGTATATGTAATATTTATGTGTACTTTACGATACACATGGTATTTTGGATTAGGAATTGGAATTGAACGTGAGCTGTCATGAAATGATTGTGGACTGCTATAACGTGACGGCATGACGTGACTGATCTCATCTTGATCTTACTCCCACTCCTGAATGTTAAGGTTTCAGGTAATTTCCTTGCCTAGAAATAAATGTAACACGGCTAATTTTGTAAACAAAAGACCGCTCGCACTTCTTCCTTCCTCATTCCATCATAAATATCGTACATACACGCTTATATATGTACAAGTGTATGCACATTTTTACGGCTATTTTCAACATTAATCGTGTTCAGTTCCCTATCTTAATGTTTTTCTTATTTCTGGGCAACTGCTCCTTCCTTCTGGTATATATATATATATATATTGCATATGACACACAAGTCACAGACGACTCTGTGTGCGTATTACATATGTAACGGCACTTCTTGGCATAAAGTCCGTTTTATTGTCATTGCGATTGCAACTGTGAGAATGCGAGCAGACTATTTACAACTTGAAACCATAACATCATTTCATATATAGAGAATGCAAAACGAGCTCACAATCAGAGAATATTTCCCAAGTTTACGTAAAACATATGCTAAATATGCCAACAGTTGAGGCAACTTCCCACATAAAACAGAGGGAATTTTCACACATATATGTAATGTATGGAAAAACTTATCTTGGTTCAAACTAAACGAAATGTCGAGTAAACACAAAAAGCTCACAGGAAATATATGTTGTGTAAAAAATTCAAGAGACATAATGTTGTAACTACACTCTATGCACAAGAAACATGTGCAATGTGCACAAGCTTTTCAATTACCTGTTCGGTGTTCGCAAGTTCAACTAAATCTATTGGAATCTTCAATCTTCAGTGTTACTTTTGTTATCAGCTTCTCTCCTTTATGAATGCAAGTAAATCTCTAAATATCTGTAAATGATTCATATTTGTGGATTTTTCCATACATTCTGAATGTAAATAATGGGAATAAAATCATGAAAACTGTATGTATACATTTAATTAGAGTCAAATTACAGAAGAAAATTGAAACTGAATAGCATCGTATCATGCATGTAAAAAAAACTGTAAAATGTTATTATTCTTCTCATTAATTTTGGATGTAAGTTCAAGTTAATACTACGCAATAACATGGAGAGATAATTTTAAGACATTTAAGGTGTGAGGAATATCGAGATATTATTTTTATCTCTGTACCTACGAAAGTTATGATGAGGAACTTTTTAAAGGTGAATAAACTATGTGTGCCATTTTTCGATTGTCGATTGTTGTAGGTAACAACAATGAATCCCAAACTGCTCAGAGTGAGTGAGTTTTAGAATTTTACAATATAAGGCGAATGTTATTGTTGTTTTTGTTGTTATTGAGTTGTTAGTCAAACTGTACTTAAATTATATGATTATATTATGTACGACAATGTTTTGAGCGGAAATGAAAGCGAATCAAAAAAACAAACTCTCATTCTATATTTTCTTATTCAAAAGATCTATATTATGTTCAAAGTACATACATATATACAGATGTTGTGTACATGTACTTTTGAAATTTATCTTGAATCTGTACAATGATCTTGATCTTGATTTACAGTAAAAGCACATGTAATCACCATTTTAATGCGTGCTGCTCGCCCTTTGAATTCACTATACGCATTTTCTATTTAGACGATTAACTTTGGGATTTTATATATTGGAGCATAAATACAGATATATTTGTATTTACATTTACAAGTGATAAGTACAAGTGCAAATACGGCGTGTCTACATTTACTCTCACTCCCATAATCAACTAATTACTTATTTGCCTTTTCCATCCGATAAACACACAAGTAGTTAAGAATTCAAACAGTGGAAACATGCCCTATGTATATACCGTATATCGTCGGCTAAGTTCCATAACCGTGTATTATCATTTGACCCCTGAAAGTGAATGTGCGTGCGCGTTCATATATGCTAACGTGCAGTATGCGCCTTCCAGGGCCAAATGATAATACACGGTTATGGAACTTAGCCGACGATATACTGTTATAGACTCCCAGGGAGTGTATCCGAAAATGTTATAGAGTCCCAGGGATTGTATAACAGACAGGGCTCTTAAAATCTATGATTTTTAATGTAATTTAAATCAGAGAATGCCATTGAAAGCATGGGATTGTAATTCAAAACTGTTATACAAGCCCTGGGCTTCTATAGAATAGAGGGAGTCTATAACAGTATATACGGTATACATATATACATTTCACCCTTTTTGCCCTACGACATTTCGCCCTTCAAATAATTCAAAAATGCCCTACAACAATTTGCTCCTCAAATAATTCAAACACGGCCGACGACGGTGCGCATTACAGCCAAAATGAATACGAATTAAATATATGTGAACTGTTTAGTTCCGAAATGCTAATTTGAATTTAATTATGAGGGAATGCTGACGTGAACTGAGAGAGAGGAATGTAGGGCACGTTTCCACTGTTTGGAGGGTGTCAAATATTCATACTATATACTATACAGATACTTCATGTACTTTGCAATTCAAATATGTATATGCATTCCTTTTCAATTTTTACATATTTCACAAAGGATTCTTTACCAAACGAATCCCACGGCGGAATTAATTAATTATGTCAAATAAGTCACTTCCACAGTGGAAGTTCCACTTTCAAGACGATGTTTAATGGTCATGGTCAACTTTAAACAGTATACAAATATAAAGAAGTATAAATACTGTAATTTACATGGACAGTTGGACGTTCTTCTTTTCCACTCAAAATCTACATAAAATTTCCAGTATTATACCTTTTCTTCATGAATAAAACTTTACATGGGAAAAGAACTCACAAAAATATGAATAATGCGATTATTCCTTTTGGAACCGAGGATCGAGGGGAAATGAGTAAAAAGTCGGAGGTATAAAAGGAAAATCTTTTGTTATTTCATTCCAGTAAAAATATCCTGTGACTGTGTGACAAGTGAAGACAAGATTCGTTGTTTAGTTTTTTTAAATCAGCAATTTAAATATAATTTCAATTGTCTTCATCAATTCGTAACTCCGTTTCTCCTAAAATAAAATTTCATTCTAGTTGACTCTTTATAGTCTACATATTATATAATCTTAAAAGTTTCGAATTTCATTTGTGCTATATATCTATCGTAATACTGCTGGAAAATGGTGGGACAAAATTTCTTTGTGTACTTTGCCGTTCTCAATCTGGCTCTTCTCATGACAGTTGCAATACCTCTGGATCCAGGTACAATTAATAGTAGGGAGGCCGGAACTCGTCGTTCATACAAACAAAATCGTAGCTCCATTAATAAAATAAAATAATCTTTTAATAGTCGACGATTGTCGTAACTACTTATCAAAAACCCAATCATAAAATATACACCCAATCTAGAGATATATTTAACTAAAAATTCCAAAGTTAAAAGCAGAACAGAAGCAGAATTAAGTACTTTTAAAAGTGATATGTATATATAAAAACTAAATTGCATATACTGGACCGTCCAAGGCATAACAACAAGACGAGTTGAAAAGTTTCAACAAATAACAAAGTTAAATTCTGACATCTTTTGTCTCACCAAAATGTGGGAGGAAAGTATAATACATTAACTACCCGATATTCTAACAAAAGCGTACGAACTAAGCTACCAACCAGCAACTAAAACGCACATCAAAGGAAGAGGAAGTGGAGGAATCCTCACTGGAATAAAAAATAAACTCAAAGAAGAATGTGTTATAATAAATAAACGAAAATATTATACAGTCATAAAAGCAAGAAATATTACTTATATACTCACTTCCACCTGAAAATGAATTAAACTATATAATGTAGGAAATTATAGAATACTGTAAAAATAAAGATAACATGATAATTTTTGGAGATTTAAATGCCAGAAGCGGAAACCATGAAGAGAACTTGGATAAAGATTTTGAACAGATAATATCGCCATTTAATCTAAAACGAAAAACAAAAGATGAAAAAACTTACAAGAGAGGGAAAATACTTAAAAGTCTGCTTGACAGGCAAGAGGTGCTAATACTCAACGGAAGAAGTGTAAACGACCCAAATGGGGAATATACACATACCACAACATTAAAAAACACAGCCAATAGTGATAACATACAACAAACCGCAAGTGTGATAGACCTATGTTTATGTAATATCAATATTGTAAATCATTTTGAAAACTTTGAGATTTTAAACTGGACGAAATCCGACCATTTTCCAATCTTTCTGTCTACTCCGTGCTATAACAATGAAAAAGAAATAGAAATAAATAAAACAGTTTTCTTATGGAAAAATGGTAAATTAAATGACTTTAATAAATACATTCAAGATGAAATAACCAAGCACGGTGATGATTACACAAATATATACATGAATGATATTAATGATATGATCTACAATAGTGCCAAAAAATGTGGCATGATGAAAACAGTAGAAGTCAAACCTAATAAAAGTTATGAACCAAAATGGTTTGACGCTGAATGTAAAATGAGCACGAAACACATGAACAGAAGTCTACATAAGTTTCGTAAAAATAACCTCTCTAGTCAAAGACTTAAACATTATATACAAAATCAAACAAATTACTACGAAACAATAAAAAGAAAAGGAATACTTTGAACAAATTAGAGAAACCATCTGCAGATCTAAGGATTCCAAACAATTCTGGAACGCCGTAAATATATACAGGAGAAAAAAAAAAATTTAAAAAAAAAAAAAAAATTTAAAAAAAAAAAAAATAACAAATGACGAATGGTATAATTTTTATCAAAACGTATTTGAAAAAGAAATAATGTTACTAACAACAGAGAAGGAAGTATATAAAAATTATGTTCCTGACCTGGATGATGATATAAATATGTGTGAACTCTGTCGTGCAATTAAATCATTATCAAAGAACAAAGCACCAGGTGAGGATGTGATACCTAATGAAGTTTGGAAAAATATTCCTTTAGTACTGAAATTTATCCTACTACAAAATTTAAATAAAATCTTCTGTAATGAGGAAATACCCGAGTATTGGGGGAGAACAATAACAGCTCCCATCTACAAAAAAGAAGATCACAACAACACAGCAAATTACCGACCGATATCGCTTCTTAATATAGCTTCAAAACTATTTACCATGATATTAGTAAATAGACTACAAGATTGGAGTAAAACTAATAACAAAATATCAGAAAACCAGGGAGCCTACAAGAAAGGATCCGGATGTCAAGATCATATCTTCATTTTAAACACAATTATTCAAATACACTTAAATAAACTTAATGGAAAATTATTCGCTCTTTTTGTCGACCTCAGTCAGGCTTTTGACTCAATAAGCCATAGGAATTTGTGGATAAAACTATCAAAAGCTGGAGTGAGTACACACTTCATAAATGTCATCAGAAATTTATATGATAAAGCAAAAACGAAAATCCAAACAAATAATGGTCACACGGACTTTATTAATATTTTAAAGGGAGTTCTACAGTGTGAAACGCTGTCACCAACACTATTTAATTTATACATTGATGACATAGTAAATATACTCAAGCAAAGTGGTGCCAGTGGTATACAAGTACTTGTTATAGAAATAATGATACTACTTTACGCAGATGATATTGTATTACTAGCCTCAAATGAACTAGACCTTCAAAGGCAGATAAACATGCTACAAGAATTCTTTAAATCTCATCTTCTTAAAGTCAACATGAATAAAACAAAAGTGGTGATATTTCGGAAAGGAGGCAGAATTAGGAAAAAAACGAGGTTCTTCTGGAAAAATCAAAGACTTGAAATAGTAAATAGTTACCCCTATCTTGGTTTAAATTTTAAAAGCAGTGGACTATTTAATTGTGCTAAAGACATCATAATTAAGAATGCAAGAATAGCATCAAATAATATTATTTCGATCGGCTATAAATCAAAAGTGAACAACAGTGACACACATATTAGACTATTTGACTCCCTAACCAAATCTGTCTTACTATATAGTGCAAACTCTTGGTCGCTAATGCACATGGAAGAAATGGAGAGAGTTCAAACCATGTTTCCGAAAGAATACTTAACGTCACGAATCTCACACCAAGCTACATTCTAAGGCTCGAAACAGTCGCCACACACATCAAAGTACCTATCTTTATATCCATACTTAAACTCATACGAAAATTGTTAAATAAACCACAAGACAATATAATGAGAAATACATTTGAAAAACTAAAAATAATCGACGAGAAAAATAATGGCAATGAATTAAAATATAATTGGTATACACAGGTTAAAAACCTTTTCACTACGCACGATCTCAAAGATGTTTTCCTCAAACTTTCAAGTGACTTTCTTAAAACTGATTTTCTATCTATAATAAATAAATTCAAAATCTTTTGCAAAAATAAAGATGTAAAGCAAATGGTTCTAAATAATTCAATGTCACAATTTAAACAATTCAAAACGCATATAGGTAAATCTGACTTTTTTAGCTTAAATACAGAGTGGAATATGATAACTTTTATACAAAAACTTAGATTAAATCTACCAAAAATACGAGCAGGAAATGAAACAAATATATTAAACTCCATGTGTCTCAAATGGAAAACCAAGACAGTATCAAGTTAAATGTGTCTAAAGTGTAATAAAAATGATGTAGAGAACATCTTTCATGTTATGTAAGTTTGTGACCACTATGACCAACCAAGAAAAGACTATTTGGGGCTTTTGACAAATTATGAAAATCTCAACAATGACAACTTTTTAAAAACAATTTTTTGTAATAAAAATGACTTATCCTACTACCTTAATATATACATATTCTGGAAATGTGCAATGAAACTTCGTAATGATATTACTTAATAATTATTAATCCATTTGTAAACTTTTATGCTAAACGAACTACTGTATTGTAAGAGCGGATGCCAAATCTGACACGTTAAATAAAAGATTTATCTATCTATATATATATATATATGCAATATTACTCACAGACTAATGGCATTTCATGAAATTTTATTCGGGGCAGCCGAGGAAAAGAAGGGATATAGGGCTTTGGCAAAACTCTGACAGATGACAACAAAACTCAGCAAATTCCGAATTTCTAATGATATACCATACCAACACGATTTTATTTGAGTTATAAGACTATAGTCACAATTTTAGTCCTGAACTATAGAATTCGGGAGTAAATGTTTTGGGCATTTTGATGGAATTTTAACGGCGGCAACTGTATGTATTTAAATCATTACTGCTGCTCTACAGTTATAGTGAATCCAAATTAAAATGCCAAGTTGTAACTAAAATGCTCAGAACTTGATGGACTTTCAGCCACGTAATATTTAGGCCTCACTTTCCGTGTACATCTTCGCTGTGTATTAGAAAAGAAAGACGCCTCGAAATCACCCCTCGAAGGATCAAAATCACCCCGCGCAATTAAACGTACATTGCAATTAGCCATGCGTCAAATTAACAGTATTTCTTAGGTAATCTTTTGAACAACTGTCTGCGTCGACCACATGTACAATTTGAATGAAATATTCTAAACAATCGCTGGACTATAGAGCTTTTTGAATTTCCAAAAACGTGAAACTTGATCGAAATCACTCCATTCTATATATGGTATATTTATTTCATTTGTTCGACTTTAAAATTGGAGAATGTGAAGACAGAAATTTGATTACATTTACTTAATTTGAGACAACTCAACGAGAATGAACAGGACTCAATTTGCAAATCTATTATTTTATCTATAGACTAAAATACAATTGTCGAATTTATTTGTTCGGGAATCCTTCACCAATTGTCCATGAATTTCACATGTGGATTTTACTCTGCAAGAAGAAATGTGGTCGTGATGTTGATGACAAGTGAGAAGATCTCGAGAACAATGGACCAATCCACAAAGCAAAACGACCCCTGCCTGATTTTAATTGGCTGAGCCGAACGCAGGAACTTTGAGAACCAGGAAAATCGGCCTTTCATTTTGACATCTTCCATTGTCAATTGACAGTTTTGTATCGTGTTCATTTTGTAGGGAATTTGCCAGGCTCGGAGCAGCCGAGTTGAGGCCGAATTGACTTTGGCCATTTGAATGAGGATGTAAATAAGGATGCCGAGTGTCAAACAGCCAAAAATGGTGGATCGAATCGCCTGCGTCAAATCATTTGCTTTGATCCCCGTGAAAATCCCCAAACTGACTGAAATGATCAAGACAAATTCCAATTGAGGCAGAAAATGATGATTGAATGAGTCGAATCCAATTTGAAAGATTTGAATCTTTCGGTATTCCCGGGAAAATTTCAGACAAGTTTCCGCCTCTGTTGTCATTTCTATTTTGGACCTCCTGAAAATTGTAAACACCAAGTAAATTAAAATTCAAACTAAAACAAGAAAACAGAATGAAATTGATTCAAAAAATGTAAACCAAAAATAAATCACGTGATATTTTCGAAATTCCGCAGGAGCAGATCGAAAACTGAGGTAACTTGAGTCAGAGCGCTGTAAAATCCGATCCATTGATTGAGCCAAATGTAAATCTGGAGCGCCATAAACGGACTGCGCAGCAGCCATATCAACGCAGTGCCCGAAGTCGGCAGGAATGACGTCAACAAGTGTGGCAAAAACGGTTTCCTTATAAGTGCCACCAAGTTCAGTACAAAAATGCAAGAGGCAGCATATCTGTACGTCCGAAGAAATTTACAAAACCCTGGGAGATTTTGATTTTGCATCCGATTCTCGTTTTCGTTTTCTCTGCCACCCAAATCTACATTTAAAATCATTTTCGTGTCAAGTTAATACCTCTGAATGATAAATAACTATTTTTAATTGTGTGCTTAATGGGAAATTCAAATTAAATTAAATAACCTTGGATCTGAATTTGTTTGACTTGGCTCAGGAAACAGTTGATGAAATGGTGGAGTTGCCCAAAATCCCTAGCGAAATGCCACTGGATCGTGATTACCGCCATGTAAACCACTGTGACGTACTGCAAGCCAATTTCAACCTCGGAATCCTTAGTCGTCCTTTCCATTTTGAGGCGGGAAATCCAAATCCAATATGAGAACAGATAAACCATGTACAAATGGTAGACCACGAATTGAGCCCAGAAAATGAATTTCCTTGTTTTGCTCGCGAAAAATTCCACCCTCAAAACTTCTTGCTTTTTATTTTCTTGACCTTGTTCTGCAGGCAGCTGAGAGAACTTTCTCTGAATTGTCGTTAGCGTTTTTCTTGGGGCTTCTAATTGGACTTTGTAGGGCGACAAACCGAGGTTACATGTCGCCTGGAGTCCTTCAATCAAATCCTTGAAGGAGTTATCCATTCCCTCACGATTTTCTTCGAGCTTCTCAATTCGTCCGAGTTTTCTTTTTTCCACAGTTTCCAGGATTTTCTTCGTTTTCCGTGTGGTGTCGGACAAAATTTGACGGCTGCCCAAAGTCAAGTTCGAATTGCGGATTCCAAATGGAGTTGTGATTTTGCAATAATTCCCACAAACTAAGAATATCCTTCCAACGAAACATTAGTATTGATTTACATCAGGTATGGATTCACATACACAAATACGAAAAACAAAACTATCTTTTTTATTCTCCAAATGCGCAAGCTATCCGATTCAACCAGAATCCTTCCTCACATTGACGACTTCACAAATATATCACAAGTTGCACCGTTTTCATCTCATTAGGAAAGAAAAGTGTGAAGAAAAGGAAAAGGATTGAATTAAGTTAATTACATTGGTATAATTGCTCTTTCTCCAAATAGAAATTCCCAACTAGTTTAGTGCCAAGGTTTGAGTAGTTTGATAATACTTAACGACGCGTCGTATAAGGGGTCGTCCGTCAATGGAGTCTTCAAAAAAATTTGGCGTTTTTTTTGTCCCCCTCCCCCTTAAACGTATGTACGCTAATGTATTTGATATGGGCACGTGACCGCCTACCAGACACCCCGCTCCCCCTAATTTTCGGACTCTATTTACGGACGGCCCCTAAGTTCGCAAATACGCTATAATCCCTTTTGACGAATTCGAAAAGACGCTATTATCATTTTTCCTTCATGCAAAAAGACGCTATTAACATTTCTCCTTAATGCGGAAATACGCTATAATCATTTTTCCTTAATTCGAAAATACGCTATTATCATTTTCCATTAATTCGAAAATACGCTATAATCATTTTTCCTTAATTCGAAAATACGCTATTAGCATTTTTCCTTAATTCGGAAATATGTTATTAGCATTTTTTCCTTCATGCGAAAATACGCTATTTTCATTTTTTCCGA
>JAIUND010003275.1:0-16689 GCA_034699125.1 Gisinianus flammeolus
AACGGTACGTTATTATATAAAATAACTAGGGATTATATAAAGTAACTGAAATATACATAATCCCTGTAACATATACATACATGTGTGCGTGTGTATAAATAATTTAACTAGCTACTGAGTACTGATTACTGATAAACATTTTTAAATTATTTTCTTCTTATTGTTGTATGACACTATTTTTTTAAAAAATATATATGATATATAGTTTCTTCTATCACAGAATTCCGACTTGACTTGCTGAATTTCACGAATGATTTCGCTTTTACAAAGAAGATAAAACGATAATAAAAACGATGAAGAGAAGAACAAGAAATGACGATGATGAGGAATATACGATACGATTGAAATTTTAAAAGGAGTCCGTCGTTCACAGTATTAGGAACAATCACAAACTATATAAACTAGTGTGTATTTAACGTGTATACTATTACAGAATTCTACGCAATCAAGTTTGACTATGGACTTACTCTCTGGAATAGTTGTACACTTTTAGCTATAATGTGTAATATTTTTAAATGTACATAATAATATTATATGCATACCATATAGCTAAATTACACTATTACAGAGTTGTAAGGGTTAGAGCTAGATCAACTTTAAGAAATCAAGCCACACAACTTTACTGTCTTTTCAAAAACTCAAAGAACGATGAAGAGGGAGAAGGGAAGCTCTCTTGAATATCAAATACACTGCGACGATGGTGATGATGATGATGCAAATAAAACGCTAATAAATATTGTTACAGGTTTTGCACATTAGTACTCTCTTCCATTACATGTTGTTCTCTAACGTCTTGCTCATCTTACTAGCAACAAGCAACTGGCTATTTTTTTTATCACACTACCACTTTACCCACAAAACTGCAAGTTTAAACTGTGTATGTGTATGGAGGTAAGTAAGTATATATATTTATTTATGTACGCGGTAACCTAATCAGTTGTTAACTGAACTCTCGGTATCTCACTCTGATATACTTACTATACATAATTCTATCATATGTAACAATAATATACACGGTAGCAAGTATCTACATCAATAACTGATGATAATAACTTGGATATGGATACACAGTGTGTATTAGACACAGGTATCCAAAAACATATGTAAGAAGTACATACTCTATATACACTATATAGTCTATAGGTATACAAAGGTATTATAGACAAACTACAAACCCTGGTCAAACATACACTATTCTATAAAACACTTTTCGCGAATTTTTCGCTATTACTGCATGTATATAAGGTTTTTCAATTCTAGGATTGTTGAATGTACACTGCGGACTAGAGGATATTATATTATAGAAATTATATAATTAATTAATTAATGAAAGAAGTCGGTACGTACACTATATAAATATACTTGATGCTCAAATAACTTATTTACTAATTTTTTGTTTGCTTATGAAGCAATACATATTTCTATTAAATATTTCAGTAGTGTGGTCTGTGGCGTTTCAGAATTAATTGTATATTTAACATTTAATGTATTTTAGGTACTTGTATTTGATAAAGGTTCTAAATAATTTTTAAATCAACTGTTATACTATAATATACTGGATTCAGTTTTCGTAAGTAAAGTTTCTTTAAATGGGCGAAGACTAATTATTGAACTATCACAAAAGGTATTGTTATAATTATTCATTGTCGATTTGATTGATTTGATCGATATATTGTTGAATATCTATACAAAAAGAAGAGAAGAAACACGAGTTAAAACTTCGTCTTCAGAAGAAATCAAGAATAGAATCTAAAAAATAAATAAATAAAAATATAGATTTGAAAAACTCCACCAGTCGACTCTAAGCAAAGTCATAATATGGCAAGTGGCAAGGATCGAGTTCCTTCCAGTGTTGGAAGTTTGACTTACCACTCCACTACCACTACTCAGATTAATTAATTATTTAATTAATTATTTTTCCACTACTTTTTCCACTACCACTACCGTTTTTCAAAATTTCTATATTTCTATATTTTCCACTACTCAAAACTTCCAACCACTTTACTCCAAGTACCACTATTTTCCACTACAACAAGTAGTGGAGTGTGGCCAACACTCCACTTCCGGAAAAAATATTAAAAATTCCATTTCCCTTTACTATATGAAAGAAATCTCTTGGCAAAATTGCATCGGCTTTACTCATGTCATATCATCACATAATTAATCAATTTTGCTAACAATTTACGAAAAATACAATACACTACATACCTACTTAAATATTAAATACTCAAACGAAATGTGAAAATATACATTCTTGTAGGGCGGCAATTCGCAATTAATGAATGCTGTGGAATTTTTCAGTGACTGAAGAATGAGATACATATGTCAATAAATACAAAGAGAGACAGAAAGACGAATGAAAATGTACCTTGACAATTTATAATTTTATTTTCATATTATCCTCACAACAATTCCATATTTTCATATTTTATACCTACAATTAATAATTATTGACACGAACAAAAATACATGAATAGTAATATCAGTTTGACGACAGATAAAAAATAAATCAACACAATCATTTCTGGTCCATCCATACATTTTTTTTTACATCATACAATTTTTTACTTCTCGGTAAGTAAGAGTCACCGTACAGACAAGTTTCATTTCTTATTAGTTTTTTCTCGCTTCTTACACAGGATACATTCAACATTAATTATATATCATGGATATTTGTAGAGGGCTTACAATATTATAATTATAGGTAGTCATATTTTCAAAATTTAACAATAAATCATGAGGGGAGGGAGAAGAGGGGGATGAAAAAATTCATTTCATGTAACTATATCATGAGTAATTTCTTCAACACAACAAAAACAAAGGTACAGCAATTCCAAACAAAATGACACAGAATAAAAATGAACATGTTCACGTAAATAGTTTGTTCGCATTTCTTTTCATATATTTGAATGGATTGAGTTGTCGTATATATAAGTATATCTTTTATACTTCCATGTACCAAGTTATTTAATAAACATTATACCGTATTTTTATGCAAGTAGATACAAATAATCGTGGATATTTCGACGTGTATACAATATAATAATAAGTAATTATCCATTATTAGTATGTTTGCTGTTTTTTTTGGTTTAGTATTACGCTAAATGTTTTACATCTATAATTGTGCCTATAAAGTTATACATGTAAAAGCAGTAGCGTATGTACGAATAGTTGCTCAATGTAATAATAATAATGTTATAACTTTCTATCTTCTTTTTGTATGTGTATATATATATAAGACAAAGGTATAATGAGGGTCTTCAGAAAATCTGGAAAAGTTTTTTTTGGCCAAACACTGTCAAGAATCGCGTCATTTTTTTGTTTTGTTTTTTTTTTTAAAAAATTGTTCCTATATATTTTAATTTTATATGTGTATATATAGATTAGTTCTCGAGCATGTACGTAACCGTTACGTACAGTACGTAAGTATATTTATTTATTAAGTATCGATGACATGATGTAATAATAATAATTCATGTGAGGACTTTATACATGCTATTTCGTAGATTAATATATAATTATTGATACTAAAATAGACAACAAATGTTAAAAATAAACATAAAATCACAACACAGTTCACTGCATTCGTCTAGATTCTCCAGTAATTAGCAATGTGAACTTCTTTTCTCATCTCTTCTATACAAACAATTGACTTGTTGCATTCATAAATAAAAGGAATTTTAGTAGGCAACGTCCGTTTTCAAGCCCGGACTCCAAAGTATATCGACGACTCGATCTTTTTTTCAGGTTTAGGCAATGAGAATGACCTCAAGAAAGTCGTGATTTTTTGCTTTGAGAAAAGCTTTGGACTTTGTTTATACTTGCATCAATTCTTTTTGAATTACTTCAACAAGTCAAATACTTTTTAGGAGACATAAGAAAATCACACCACACGTTGCGAATTATTGGACAACCTTATCATTTTTATATAATATATTATATTAATTATATTTTTTATGTATGGATTTCCAATTTAATTTGATAGAGAGTAATGGTCATATTAGCTTTTTATCATCATAATATAATATTATATTATACTTGCAATTTTTTTTGTTTCATTAAAAGCTACGATCACAAGCATTTTCTTAACAATATTTCAAAAAAATTGAAAGATAATAGTATATTATATGTATGTATAGGTATATTGTGCAGGTATTATAATAATATAATGTTCTATAGGGCTTTAGACAATTTCACATATTATTAGTATATAGGATCTGTTCTGTTTTTTCATCGACCTTCTTCTTCTCCCCATGTTTGTTAGTTTGTCCAGAGTTTTTGTTTGTGTGTTTCTCTTTATTTAAATATTTTTTTTTCTTTGTATGTAATTAATTGCTTTATTCGACCTACTACAAAATTATGTCTATATAGAGAACTATTTGATATTATCATAATTTAGTCATGTATACGTACAAGTAAATATGTTTAATGTGTATTTTACATCGATTATGAAGTATTTATTTAGTAATTATTAATTTCCTAGATTGTTAGTAAAGGTGTGTCGTACAATTAACTTTTCTGAATAGGTTTTTTGACTCACTGGACTATAAATACGATCTCAGGCTCGTAGCTACATATCAAACGATCGACCAAATCAATCTACAATATATTATATTACATCAATCCACAAAGAACTGTCATAATATAATAAATGTGCTCAACATTGCTTTGTCCATATAGTCAATATCAAAGTGTGTCGACCACTACACACTTTTCTTCATCAATCAAACATCATTTAACAGGATTCTTTTTATTAAACTATGGTATATTTGCTTACAAGATAATTTTTTTAGTAGACATTCTTCTTTACTTAAAATGTCAAAAAACCATTTCTGTTCAGGTTGCTTTAAAATCTCATTAAAAATCCATATATCATACATTCAACCGGTCAACCATCAGCGTACACATACACTAGTTAACACAGTATTCGGAGGTCTCCACGCCCGTATTTCATTTCACCATGCACCCCTCTCTTTGCATCTCCTGTCTATACTACATTATTTCTAATATTAGGTAATAAATATTAAAGTATTCTTGTTCATATGTAATATAATATATATTATTTATAAATTCATTCATTCGACGCGGACTCTAGACGACGAAACTTTTTAATGCTTGAAATGACTGATGTCAAGCTTAGTTTAGGTAAGGTAGTTGAAAATTCCCCCAAAAAAAGGAACCCAAAATTTAATAACATTTGACAAGTATATGTAATATTTAATTTCATGTTCACCCAAATTAAGACTAATGGTGAAACTTTAAAGAACAATAACATCATCATTGCAACTAAAGACAAATCAAAACAACTTTTGCCCATGTGCTTGACATTTACAGTATACTGCAGTAGTATTGAAATTGCGATACGATATTGAAATCTAATATGTAACATGTAACAAAAATTTGTCTGTCATACGAAGCTTTTAAGAGTAACATTGACAATATTACTCTTTAATAATGAATGATTATTGTAAAATACATATTACATAACGTGTTATTATAGCCTTGTTATAAAGTTTACCAAAGAAAAAGAAAACACAGTTGAAAGAGTTTGTACATGTATACTAAAAACTATCAAAAAGTCAATGTCAAAATAATACAAGTAGTAAGAAGACGTATTGAGTGTTTACTTGAAGTTACGAAAATTTGTAAAAAAATGTTGATATAAATTACAATTAAAATGGAAAAGTAATAAAAAAGCATCACCATAATATTTTTCAAATACTAGCTTCCTTGTTTGTGCTCACATTCTTCTCAGAAATAATAATACTATCTCGTACATTTTTTTAGTATATTTATAATAGTATATTATACTCGTATTTTGACTTACAAATGTTGGTTATTTAAAAACATTTCTTTCCCTAAATATTTGTTATTTACCAGTAGTTGTTACTCACTGATGATGATTTACGAATTGATTCGTAGAAAAACTTCCAACTCAAAATCAGATTAGAGAGAATTAGGTATATAATTATTAAATAGTAAATATTACAGTAAAATAAGCAGTATAACTTTGTAAGAATTAAACTTGTTTGGCAAATTTGACTAAAATTTCAACTGAAAAGCTAGGCTTAAAACTGAAAAGTGAAAGAAAGAGAAAGGCAATGCCTATTATTATGCGTATGACTCGTAAAAAAACAGAATGTTTCATTTGACAAAGAAAAAGTTTTCCCCTGAATAAAAATACGCTTTTGATTTTTCTGAACAGCACAGCTGAAATTTTACAGTATTATTGACTTTCGCACTAATTATTTTTGTATATTAATTGTTTATTACTACTTTTACTTTAAAAGCCTTTTACACTCACTCAAAATCTCTATAAAAACACACGGATAAGTTGTCTCATTTCCTTCTTTCTTGTCACATACACAATATAGAACGGCCAAACCCACCAACAGATATATTTCTGTATTTTTAATCCACAATAATAATGTTATTGTTATTAGTATATCTTACGCAAAACACGCTATAACATGATAAGATAGTTCAGTAGCTTATTTAATCCTGTGTTTCTCAGTGTATTTACAATATATAGTAGATTATATGGTATTTAAATTATTTACCTCACTTAATATAGATTGTACCAAGTCTATGGTACTTATAATTTAAGTTTTGTTTATATCAATCCTATTATTACATTATGTGTGTGTACATTAAATGTCCACACATTATGAATTATTAGTATTATTATATTTATTTATAAGATAACTCCAGCACTTAAGAATTTCCTGGCTATATTATGTAATTTGTTGTGATAATACATTTTATATTAATTGAACAGCCAATATGTCCTTAATGTAATATTCCGTTTTGTTTGTGCTGTCTGAAAAATTGTGTGTAGCAGTAGTAATTCATAATTTTGTTAGTATACTTTAAAGTAATATCGTTTAGTATGTAGTTTTACAGGCTAATTAGTGCTTTATCATGTAAATGCTTTCTAATTAGTAATTAGTAATCACCTTTTCATTCAGCCAGAGAAGAAGAAACAACAGAGTTCCTCAACAAACTCAATACTATTCTTTTTTTTATATCATAATAATAAGTTAAGAGTTTCTATCTATAGGTCGCATTTTATTATTGATTCATCTCTTTTTTAGTTTCAAATCGCAATTAATATTTTGAGATGCGAATTCATTATTTGACAAACTAAACACTATGGTGCTTTCATGGCATCATGTCTGATTTAACTTTTTACTTGTACCCTCGTCGTATTCTTACACACTAAGTATTTAATAGCTAACGTGTTCAAGACGAATACAAAAATGTGTGTACATGTGTGTCTGTTTTGTGCACTCAAAAACATCGCTCAACGCTTATTTTGTAGAATCATCGCAGTTTAGCGGTTACTCTATTCCTTGCAGGTAATTAATTCAGGTTGATTTGTTTCATTTGAGAACAACTAAATAATGTAAGAGACTTTATATTTGGAAGAGGGGGACCTTTTTATAGAATTACAAAGATTAAAATTCAGACATAAATAAAATAAATAAACGATAAAGATGATAAAATTCAGTGATTTACAGCTCTAGTAAAATTATTATCTCGAGTAATAAATTAGTACATATATTCACATACACACACATGGGTGTGTAACAAGTCAAAAAAATTGTATTTTCAGCTTTACATTGTGTCAAGTTAACAGATAAGCGTACAACACTTTTTTTAAATTTAATTTGTAAGAAATATTGGCTGAACTGTTAAATTATAGTAAAACTAGCATTATTTCACCAGTATAACAAGATAGTTGTATACCAATTCCGGAAAAGTCTGGAAATAATGTACATACGTAATACGTACAGACGTAAGGAAAAATAATATTTTTTTTCATATCAACAAGTTAAATAAAAGACTTTTCCTTTTTCTCACTACCACAAAAACAAATTCA
The DNA here is from genome assembly GCA_034699125.1 of Gisinianus flammeolus. Lineage (NCBI taxonomy): Eukaryota > Metazoa > Arthropoda > Collembola > Symphypleona > Katiannidae > Gisinianus > Gisinianus flammeolus. The sequence goes on from JAIUND010003275.1 coordinate 7,883, forward strand.
TTGCAGAGGTTGTCAAAATCATAAAATGGTAAAAAAAAAATGCCATTGTTGTAGTATTGTACATCCACATGTATATATATATATATACATACAGAAAGATCAACCGAGATGTATCCCTACGTAAACGTATTAATTAATAATATTTTGTAGTCGTCATGTTTCTTTGCAGCAATAAGCTTTGTGTATGATTTCTTTTAGAGTTTATAAATAAAATTTTCATTCATTCCATGTCGTGCCACATTTTCATCCGTCGTTCAACGAGACCACCTCATTAGTACAGACCACATCCTCTCAAATTGTTCGCTATGATAACATCAGTGACTGCGTCGAAGACAAACTGTATATTTGACGTGTCCGTCGCACAGGTCATGTGGCAGTAGATTTCCTACAAAAGAAATATATTGAAAATAATTAATTTAGTATGTTTTGTTTTCGATTTTGTATTGCTCCGCAGAGCATTCTGGGGATTATGCCCATTAACGGTTCAGAAAACTTCTTTAGTTAAGGATTCAGAATTGTGAAAATTCTCAGTATGGGTCAAACGCCAAACACTTTATAAATAATGTATTCACTTACCTTTGTCGTTGACTTATTCTTGGCTTCAAACTGAGCTTGGATGTAAGCTGCAGCTTCACCATATTCTTGTGCACCTACACCACAAAGTAAAAACAAAAACATGGTCAAGGAAATTATTCATAATTGCAAACAAAATATGTCACCAATCGATTAACATTCTAATTTATTTTCTGAGCTACAAACTACTTCTCTCGTCTATGTAATGAGGAGGCCTTCATTTCCCTTGCAGTCTTGTCTTTGCAAACTATCCATATATGTAAATTTCTGTTCTTCAAATGTACATTATATCCTTTTCTGACTTTTCATCGTTTCCAAGTGTACATAGATTTACTTTTTACTTGTATATATACATACTATTACATACACTAAAATCACAACCCCCCTACAACGCAAATAAATGGAAAAAAAAAACAAAAAAAAATTGAATCCTTTCTCTCCTTTTATGTAGCGTTCTCTTCAGCTTCATTTTTGTTTGTCCTACAATGAATACATTTGCGATCTAATACTATCTATATAGAAACTGACACTTTGCGAGTTATGTAAGTACAACAAAACGTTACGATTAAAAGAAGAAACATTAATAACATGAATTGTAAATTCGATAGAAAAACAATTATTGTATTTTAATTTTATTATTGATGATATCGTCCGAGTTTTAATACCTGTATATTCTGGAAAGCAAATGGTCAAAGGGGACTTTTTGATCTTCTCTTCAAAGAGGTCCTTTTTGTTCAAAAAGAGAATGATGGAGGTGTCAGTAAACCACTTGTTGTTGCAAATGGAATCAAACAATTTCAAGCTCTCCTGCATTCGGTTTGTTGTCTCATCTTCGTGCAACACCTGTCACAAAACATAATAACTTTAGCTTTTGTCGCATAAAATATTTCGTCTGCATCAATTCGTTTTGCTTTCACTATACTTTCTCCGCAGACTGTAAACATAGTAATAAAACGACACTCACTGAGTGTTTGCCACTCACACGTGATAATTAATAGAAAATTAAACGATGGAAACGCTTGATTAATAGCTAATGAATTCCAGTTTCAAATGCTAGAGTTTAGTTGCAAAAAAAGTGTCATACTTTTCATGGTTCTGGTACCCATCAAGCAACTAATGAAAAACAGAACTGTTTAACTTTAACTTTAATATTTTATAATGCAACTTGTATACAGTACTTTTGCACAGTCTAAACAATAGAAAACTATTCAATGGGAGTAAACATTTTCCCTTTAAATAATAAATGACATGGTGGTGCAATGGTGCTGGTACGGGTTAACGAAATGTTCGTGTATCAAAGTATGAATATCAATGAACATGCAATAGTATGTACTCAATATCAAAAATATTTGGACTACAAGTTGCGCGGCGCGGCTCTTACCACACACATAACAATACAAGTAAGTATTTGCCTTGACGACAAACTTCAATTCCGCCATGTGGAAATTAAGTTGCCGCCGTAGAAAACCTACACAGCAGACGCTCATTCACCTCTACAGACATGTAAATAAAATAAGTATAAACACATTAAACAGTGCCAAACAAGATGCATTGGGAGCAAAACTAAGAGCAAGTCCTTTTTCGAAATTACAAAACAAGCCAAGGTCTGTTGACAATAAATACAAGCAAATTTAAATCTCGAGCTCGTTGCGTCATTTTATCCAGAGAGAAGAGCTCCGGGCTCTGAACAAGCTCTCTGTTGTTGTTGAAGTCTAGGACAAAATGTAGTAACTACACAACTACATAGAATTGAGCAAGCCACGAGCTTCCGCATATACTCTACAAGTAAAAAAACCCGTCGCTTCCAGCGACCACAAAATAGTATTTTGGCAACAAATAACATTTTCTTTTCATTCCCTGCTACTATTTAAAGTCTTGACCTGACCCAACGTCCTATTGTATTTTAAATGCGCAATTAATCAAAACAATGCAAACAAATCCGAAACTCCAGTACAATTTAATAAATTGAATTTATGAATTAAATCGACAACATGACCCCTGATTGTCCCCTGAATGGGCATTTCCAATTGTTTCTCTCAACAGTGGAAGTTGCGACTAACTCCTCTTTTAGCCTCGATTTTCTTTAAAACAACTTTGCCAACACCCTGAAATTCGAATTCCTTGACCTCCTTTCCCCTGACCCCTCACTCGCTTTTCACCTCATCCCCTGTACCCCTCCCTCCACTTTTTACCCATTATTTCTCCAAACTGAATAAACTAAATAAACGCTTCTTCTACCCAACTTGCTTTTCAACCATTTGTCTTCAAGATGAATCAATGAGCCCGAAATCGACTTACACTCACATTGAAAACTGTGCTAATCGGACTAAATCCCTCGCGTTTTACCTCTAGTCAGTTTTTTGAAATCACAACTAAAAAACAAAATCCCCGTCGCTTGCAGCCTGATTACGTAATTAAAATTAATTCACTTATTTAATTCCAAAAATGAGTTAAATTATGTTGTCAAGTTTCCAAACGAGTTCGTCTTTTTAAATTTGTCCGAAAGAACTTTTTTAAATGATCTGTAAGAGTGCATTGATTTTCCCTAGATTTTAAAATAAACTTGCTAATTTGTCATATTTCCTCAGCAACAGTCAATATATAATTTTAATTGGACTCGATTAGGTACAATAAAAAACAGGAAAATTTCAATGTGGGCCCTTTGGAGGAACATTTTAAAACTTTTGATGAGCCTACAGTGTGTCAAACGAAAAAGTAGTCGCCACATGTAAAACTCTCAAGTCTCTACGTTCAATAGTTTAAACAGAGTTAAGGTTACCATAAACAGAGACATAGAATTGTATGCATACATTTGACTTCATGTGCGGATTTGTTTTATGCTTTCTATAGCATTGCTTCAGAGTATGACCGCATTCATACTCTGGACGAGTATGTTTTGGACGAGTCGGTTTTCATAGGGAGCGAAGATAAATTTTGACACTGAAAAAATGTACTGCAATAAATTAGTTAGATATGGAGAAATAAGTTCGATTCAGATTTTTAGAAGATAGATGTAATGAGGAAAGGGAAATTAATGATAAATTATTTACGCAATTTAAGAATGTTAATTTTGTGGCTCATAATATGGTTGCATACATTAATCATTCATGTAACAAGGAAATCACAAAGTCCAGGCGGAAGTTACTGAATTGAATTTAGGAGAATTTAAACTTTTGTTTTCAAGTTTTACAGGTGCAACTAAAAACAAAGTTTTGAACAACTCTAGAAAAAAGATTTTGCGCATTTAATGTCTCAATGCAGAGAGTCAAGATAATTTCTTCACGCAGATAAGAAGCAAACACCATGGTAAAGTTTTATGTAACTTATGATGTTACAAAAAAAAAAAAAGTAACTTATGATGTTCAAATTAGGGACGGGTATAACTCCGTTGCGTTTAATGTAACTAACCTGGTCATATTCGGACATAGCGACACAGAAAATAATGGCCGTTACGTCCTCAAAGCAGTGAATCCACTTTTTTCTTTCACTCCTACAAAATAAAATTGAACGGTCAGATTTTAGCCAGAATGTTAGTTATTCTTAAGTAAATACTTTGTTAATTGGACAGTTTTTTTTTATCCTAATACGAATTTATGTATTTAAAATACTAACCTTTGACCGCCAACATCAAACAGTTTGAAATTGAGATTCTTGAAGGAAAAATGAACTTCTACTATTCCTGTCGTTTTGACACGAGTTCGCAGAATGTCTTGTTCTGTTGGTTGATAATCTTTTGCTCCTAATCGATCCAAGTCATCCAAGAAACTAGAAATAGGTACAGAATTAAATTAAAATTCACTTCATGCGAAAAAAACACACCTTGTATAAAATGTTAATGCAAGAATTTTTGGACAGAAAGTACTAATTTACCTATAGAAAATCAAACTTATCAAGCAAAAAGTACGAAAAATAAGAATCTCAAATCAAAGATAATAAAAATGTAAACGTCCCATAATGTATTAATTTTTTGTAAAATAAGTATATTTGCTAAATGATTTTTCGTCAAATACAGACAAGGTCAACAGAAATAAAAGACAGCATTAAAGGTTAGAAAAAAAAGTTATTTCTCATTATTCTCTTATCGTTAGTCAAGTCTTACTATTTGGCAGAGTCATTAAGCTGGTACTCATTGGATCGACCTAAAATTTAAAAACAAATACGTTAAGATTACTTAAGATCCATACAGAAAGTATTAGTATTATTGATCAAATTATACTCGAGTATATAACGGTAAACTCACCGAAGCACTCTTGTACGCCATTATCTAACCAAAGTCGTTTCATAGCCGCCAGTAACTCTTCTGAAAATGGTTCCGTATCTTCCATTCGCTGTATAACATCGAATACCATCTTAGCGTCCGACTGCTGCAATATAAATAAAAATATTCCATTAAATACACATTATACGAGTAAGTAATTATTTTTATCATCCAAAGCCATCATTCATTACAGCTGAATCAATTTGGTAGTCACATTTGAGCGTTTTGCTTATTGTTACTTGTCTATTTTCTTTACCTACGAGTCAGTGTCCGACCTTACATATCCCACGAACGAATTCGGGAAAGACCCCTTGTGGGATATGTAAGGTCGGACACTGACTCAGAGGTAAAGTAATTTTACATCCGACAATACTCAAGTTAGACGCAAATCATGTAAAAATAGATTTGAAAAGCTACGGCTTTTCACTTAAACTGTCGATTATACGAATTACTACTAGAAAGGACTCATAAGATATCTAATCTACTTTCAAAGTTGAAAACAACCAAAGCACACACCTACATCTTTGTTTCCTTTCTTTATTTTCAAAAAAAGGTATAGGAGAAGCCTTTGAAATTTTAAAGTCTATCAGAATGAATCAATTTAAATTTACTTTGACTCACACATTTGACTTGAAAAAATTATTCTGCTAATCCTGCACCTACTTGTGTCAGTCGAAAGATTCACAATACATGTACAGTATTGTAGAGATGTCATTGATTGCGTAAGATACATTTCAAGAAACCTTCGACTAATATGCAGAGATTATATTGAAGAGCTTGACGGACATATAATTCAGATTTAGTTGAAGCTGTGACGCAACTACTGTGAACTTATTGGTTTATTTAGATTTAGATTTTCGTTTAAGTAGGTAGTACAATGTATTTTCGTGTCTTCAATATGCATGCACACATGCCTGCATACGTGTATAATTATATATATATACACAATATGTCTGAACTTACTTCTCTTTCATTATTTCCAAAGTTGATTAAAAGGTTGGGCATGGCTCTTAAGATAGCTACTAATGACTGTATTGTGTTACTATACACTACCGGACGATACTGTTTGAAGTCTTCCGATGTAAATCCACTTTCGTGAATAATTCTGTAAAGAAAAAAGAAAAACATACACACATTAGAATAACTGTATTAGTAAAAGTAAGTACATACAGACAAAATAGCTTATAGAAAACCATAGACATTTAAATATATTTAATACCCAAAACCTTCCTATGATACATCGATAATGGCAATTTTTTTCGTATTATCAGTGAGTGAACGTGTATTATACTATATTGCTATATTATAACTTACAAGATATTGAAAATTAAAATTAGATTATCCATTGTACATATGCCCCATATTTCGTTCAATGTAAACCTTTTCCTTTTTAAACCAAAAGGAAACACGTTCGTCTTGTAAAAACCTTTTAAGTCGACCTTTGAAAAATAAGTCTAATACCTATGAAAATAGTTTTAAGTATCGTGCTATAAACTACTGGAATCTCCTAGCTGAAAACAAACTGGATACTGAATTAACATTTGATAAGTATATTGAAGGGATTTGTATGTATTTGATGAACTCTCGACTTAACATAAATTATGTTAAAAAACCTCCATGATACTACTTTTCTTGTCATACGATAACTGAACTAAATTAATTACTGAATACTATTAATATTTATTATGTGTAATGTGTAGTGTCCAATCATGGAAGAACAGTACTTTGTATTGAATTGATTTTGACAGTAAAGCCGAACTAAACTAAACTGTTACAATGAGAGCATTCATCCTACCTACTATATAATTCATTTACATCTTTTTATATCGCTAATTGAAATTAGTCTCAATCAAGACAGGCTATGATTATTTATGGGATGACTTGAATTGTGAACGAGGGCGTGAATCCAAGGTATGCGGATGCTTACTTCAACTCAACCTACGTACTACAACAGTGTACCTTAATATAATGTATAGTTCATGTTAGTGCAAAAATATACTTTGGGTCTTCGACCCTTGCTGCATTTCCCGGTTGTTATTTATTCCCATGAAAAGTAACATTGCACACTGGAAAGTGTGTGTGACGGAATGAATGAGATATTTCATGAAATTCTCTGGTTTATTCACTATTGATTCAGCCATTTAACTTTCGTTAGCTTTAACTTCCACTCCCAACTTAGAACTCTAAACCAGTACAAGTACTAGAATACATAAAACGTGTTTGAAAAGGTTCATACCTACATAGTAGTCTAGATACAAAGTAGCATATACTGTTTTATGAGTTCCCAAGTGGTAATAGAAGAGATAGATAAACCATCGAGTTTCATTTACTTGATATTCATCATCAGATTAATCAGAGTGCAATCACCATTTTTGGGTCGTTATCAACTGTAGAATTATACGGAAATTCTGTATAGATTTTGAAAGTATAGTCGCCGTTCTACCAACATACAGACTGCATGGTAAAAGAAAGTGAAGAAAATATACTTTCCACGACCCGCAGTCAGCCAACCATGGAACGAACAACCCACTCTTCGCTCGATCAATACTCAAACTAGCAGCAAGATTCAGCCTACCTTAGCTTTTTCCTTAGTATACAGGACATAGTTATGGAGCCAACTAGCAGAAAATGTAAAAGAATATTCTCATTGTATTCACAGCTACCAAAGGTCTCTGAGTTTGCAGCATATATATACCTACAATATAAATATACACGGACGAAAACAGAACGGAATGGAAATAGTGCAGTCCACTAGAGTTACCCCCTCGATATTCGAAAAAAAGATTGTCGGTTTTCGACCCGCATGAAATTGCTTGAATCACGCAACCAAACAAACAACAATTTTCACATGCCGTCAAATACACAGTAGTCAGCAAAGTAAGGTATTCCCAGCTTCCATTTACATTTTCAACTTTGTCGACCAGCAAGATTACTCTGCGTATTATTGATGTACTCAATAGTAGACTATTTTTTTAAATGTACAGAAAATAAATTATCTAAAATCAACGAGAATAAATAAAATTAAATACGTTTCGAATCCTAATTATAGAAATTCTGACTAACAGATCCCCTTTGTCTTTCTTTATTCTTGTAGATAGAAAATTATTCCGCTTACAGACTTCACTACTATGCATGACTGATTACGGCGAGCTTCAGGTTACGCATAAAATGCGAGGGTGAATTTTTTCAATTACAAGCTAAGCATAATAATCATACGCGTAGTTAAGTACTACAAATTGAAAAAGTTAGAGAAAGTCGCTCAGAAACCATTCCATCTCTATTGAATTGCAATTAAAATCCCCCCTTTTTTAATTTGTTGACATCAAACAGATGTTGTACATGACGATACGATGGATGGATACAAAAGTGAATTTGCTCAAATAATAATGATAACCTGTTGTTCTTAACCGACGGTAGATTATGTAGCCATTGTAGCCCCATAGGATAATTTCATGAAATGAAACTTTCGCAGTCTCAAGCTGTGCCTCAACAAGAATAACAATAGCATTATCAGCGTTATGATCTATGTACAGAGGGTTATGAGAGATAATAGGACCACTTGTTCATGGCCTTGCCTTGTATTCCATGGTCCTGAAATCATATTCACATTAAAGTTCCTTCTATTATCTCGGGACGTTTTCGGATTTGTCGTTTTGTTTCACTACATTCCGAAAATATCCAATCGGGAACACAACACTGCCGGAATATGCGTTTCCCAGAGTCCACCCCACCATCTTAATTTGAATATCCGCCAATAGGATTTCTATGAGCCTGAAGGAGTTTTACACTCTTCCACAAGTCTCAACTTGTGAGCTCAAAGGATGTGGATACAATGGCCAACGACGTCGACACAAATCTGTCCCATCCATATGAAGTTGTGGATAACAAAACCCGCCGTGTACCATTTTTCACTTTTTTGCATATTAATATGCAGAAAAACATGGGCTATTTTATACAACAAGTTAGGAATTTGTAA
>JAIUND010003276.1:0-16686 GCA_034699125.1 Gisinianus flammeolus
TTGTAAATGTAGATTGCGTAGGATTCCTTTCGCTTTCGCTTCCTCTTCTTCCCATCTCCCTTCGTGATATTCTTTGAAGCCTTTCCAGCCTTCTTGGCTGCCTTTCCAGAAGTCTTTGGGGGCATGATGAGAGATTGAGTGAGAATTCTACTATCAGCAGAGCTTAGAAAAGTGAATGAAGTTGGAAGGGGAGCGAGTGTGAGCTTTTATACGCACGGAGCCGAGTAAGTTTTGGAAAAGTCGAGTAGCGAGGCAGGAACAACGAGTAAAAATTCCAAATGCTTACTCGGTTGTTATGTATAGTCACTGCTGGTATTTCTTGTCTATGAAAATCACTCTCATAAATAATTTTGAACGAGAAGTTTATTAGAAGAATTCTAAAACATGGTGCAAAAAATGTTTTAAAAAAACCAGGATTACTCCGTCGTCCGCACTTACAAAGTAATGATCCATATTTAATTTATTCCAGTTTTATAGTTTTATAAAAAGAAGAAGGCTTTTCAATTTCACAAAAAACTCTTTACATTTATTAACATGATGTGGAAAAAAAACCCAGAAAATGCATTGGAATTGTAACACAATGGTCTAATACGAGTTAGTTTTCAATAGTGCCAAAATGCATGGGTAAAATGTCGAAGGAATCATCCGAATTTCGTACAAATGTCACAACTTGTCGTGTTTTGACAAAGCTTGGTAAACAAACAATTTTTGTGCTTTTAAACTCGTGAACACTGAATTGATCTTGGTTTCCGATAATGTATAAATGAGGTAAAGATTCCTTGAGAGCAAAAATATCTTCTTCGGGTGCATTAATAGGGAAAAAATCTTTTGCTGCTGGATTTAAATGCCCCCACTAGAAAATACAGATAAATGCTTGTCACATTATTTAAAACTCTTGCTCATTAATAAATGAAAATTTACATTTGAAAACGGTATGAACTTACTTCAAGCATTTTCTCGGCGATTGTTGATGCTGATTCATCTGCCAAATATCTATGTGCATTTGCAATATTTGAACCAGAGCTTAGTATGATATCCAGAAATGAGTCTCCTCCTCCTTTAAATTTCAGTCTACATGGATTGTGATAGCTTTTAAATAGTTTACTTTCACTAGCAAGGGGAAAGAATGAATTATCAAATGGCTTTTGAGGTAGAACATTTTCTGTTGGATCCGTTTCACCAGGTATCAAAATAACTTTCATTGTTTCCTACAACAAAAAATTTATCAAGCTTGAACCAAACATACAACAAATCTACTTGTTAGAAAAAAATACGAAAAGTCATATTGTGTAATGAAATGAACGTACACTTAATTTGGCGAAAAATGAATCTAATTCCCATCCTGCAGTGACTAACTGTTGAATCTCGTTTTCTGTGGGCTCATCAAAATGTTCAGCTACTTTTACGTTGCGAAAAGAGTTGCCTAGAAAAACGACTCTTGATTTAGGTTTGATATAAAATTGTTGTTCATCAGGAGAGCCACACAGACCAATGAGATAATCTCTTAGCAAATCTACTTCGATCGAATTTTCTTGAATGCCGTCTCCAAAGGATAAACCAGAAACAAATACCTACAAAAATTTAAAAATACATAATTGAAATTTCTACCAAATACACACCTGCCTGTATTATATATGTATACATTCGATTGACTATAGTTGACTTGCCATTTCTATATCTGCATTTGGTGGTATTTTGGGCCACATACAAGGTGATGGGGTTGCATATAAAATGTCCACAACTACTAGTCCATTTCCAATGACATAAAAACCTTTCACAGCACAGGGCACACCACTAACAATTTTTTTGACATCCAGTTTTGTAGAATTTTGTAGGAGTAGAACAACACCATCATCATCATTATTATTTCCGGCAATTAAATGAACTGTACTCAGACCCTCCTTTGTAGACTTTCGACAAGGCAAATAGGTCATACGTAGTTTTTTACATTGTCTTGACATGTATTTTTCCGAACAAGGCTTGAAAGTTTTAAGAACTCCAGCCAAAACTATGATACAAAACAAAAAGTACTTTACATTGTATTTAACGTAAATCTTATAACTTTATTGTACAATTTCTAAATAAAACAAAAAGAAATGACTTACCGATAACTTGACAATCATCACTTTTAATATAATCTTCAGTACTCACTTGCCCTGCAATCCAAGAACTATAATTAAAGAATTCAAATTGATAGTTGCTAGCTTCTCTCATTGATGATAGCAGGAGTATATTTCCCCATTTCTCTTTGATATTTCGCTCTAATACTTCCTTCAGAGCTAAAAATCTTATTGGATATGTATCTGTACATTTTGTATCATTTTCATAGCTTGAGTCTGTCAAGTCATTTTCGTCTTCTATTTCTTCATCATCATTATTATCACATTCCATCGGTTCTTCCTCATGACCATCTTGTACGAATCCAGTCTTGTTTATTTTTCCATAACTTTTTACTTTGACTTTTGCCCAAGCTCCTCGATGCTCAAATTGACGACTTTTTGAGAGCTCAAATCCTAAAGAATCAACAACTTCTTCATCATTGTTGATTCCTCGTGATATTGAGAAAGGCACATTTTTATCCCATTGAGGTTTTGACAGGAGAGCCGAGTGATTGTAAGTCCTCTGTAAAGTTTCCATTACAGCCTAAAACAAAACGTGTATAATATTTACAACAATTGTTATTATTATTATTCTTATAACTAATACAACATTAAAATAAATATTAAGTTAATTAACTTTTTAAAATACCTTTTGTCAATACTTATTTTCCATTTGTATATACACAATCCCTTTGTAGAAAACTTATTGAAGGCCGCCTGAGAATTTGAATTTCAGTTTCTAAATATATCCTTGTCCCATTTCAAAAAAAGTTTCACGATTTCCTTCGTTCGTTTGCAAGATACTTCGCCTGTGTGTGTTCTTCATTTTCATTTTGTGCAAACTATATAAGTTGCTTATTATAATTGTTTTCAATTCTTTCTCAGTTAAAGTATGAAGTACGACTAAAATGGACTCGAAAAATATGGACTTCTCTACGCTAAGGATTAAATGTTTGGATCACTTAAGGACAGCTGATGAAAACAGAACCAAACGCGTGATTGAAAGAGTTGGAGATATACGTGAGTTTTCTGTCAATGTACACATATTATACTTAGGTACATACATTATCCAACAACATTATATTTCATTATTATTATTATTATTATTCCTATTAGCTAAATCTGTTGGAACATGGAAGAGTGGAGGACTTACAAGAGCTTTTACAAAATTGGGATACAAACTACAAGATCCCAAAGATATGAAAGAAGAAACCAACTTTTTTTCTGTTTTGGATAAGGAATTAACGGAGTACAAAAAACGGTTTAAACCTTCATCCATTCAAAACCAAAATGAAGATGATAGCAGAATGGAAATTGATATCAGTGATGGAGATGATTTTAAAATACCTGGAAACCCTGTAGCAGTACCATCAAGAAGAAGAGGCTTTCCTTCACAACCAGATGACATCGGTCAACGTAGCAGAGGAGGAGATAAGAGTAAAAACCTGGGATTTAGTAATTTTGTGTCAAATCGAAGATTCTCTCCACCAAGAACAATTATTAAAAATAACACCTATGAAACGTCGACGTCTTCAACTATTCCCGTGCAAGTTGAAGTAAATAATGGGTATGCTAGTAATAGTACAGGCTCTATCTTCTCTACTGTGACGCCAACTCCAAATGCCCGTTGTTTTGGGAATAGTAATGAACGGATAGATTTGCAAGGGAAATCTGAGAAAAGTAAATGGAAAAGATTTGGCGACAATAATAATACGGATGAAGCTAGCAGCAATGTCCAGCCATCACAAGAGACCAAACGACAGCCTGCTATCTCGAATCCTTTCAAATCTGCTCATGATGTTCTCGTAAATTTTTTAGTATTGTAGATTATACTAAATTATCTAAGTATTACATGTACTATTGATATGAACTATAGTTTATGTCATCTTGTATGATATTTTGTGTTCTTAATCTTTCTTTTGGTATTGTTCTTTAGACAATAAACGACAAGGCTAGAGGTATCAAGAGAAATTTGCCACCCAGTGGACCCAGTAATATGCGTGCCCCGGGATTGACGAAACCTCCTAGATATGAGCCACCACCACCAGAAAAGAAGGAAGAACCTGCAGTTTCAGATAATCCCGAGTTAGAATTAATAATACAGAAAACATAAAACATGTGTAAGTAATATGGATCTTCTCAATAGTAACAATGTATTTGTTTTGTGGATAGTGTGGTTGAGATTATGAAACATCCTTTAGCCAAGAGCATTGATCCGAAAATGGTTGAAGCCATTATGAATGATATTTATGATATTGGTATTACGGCTTGGGAGGATATTGCTGGATTGGATAGTGTTAAAAACACTATAAAGGTATGTAAAAACAAGTTTTTTCTGTTGTTTCTATGAAAATATTAAATAATTTATGGAAAGAATTTATTATATAATATTGATAAACATCATCTTTGTATGTAAAGGAAATAATAGTTTGGCCCATGCAACGCCCTGATATCTTCACTGGACTTCGGGGTCCACCGAAAGGAATTCTTTTGTTTGGGCCGCCAGGAACTGGGAAAACAATGATGGGACGTCTAATTGCTACTCAGTCTAATTCCGCATTTTTTAATATAAGTGCCTCATCATTAACTTCAAAATGGATTGGGGACGGAGAGAAAATGGTTCGTGCACTCTTTACTGTTGCTCGCATTCGGCAACCAGCTGTCATTTTCATCGATGAAATCGACTCGATTCTAACCCAGCGAAGTGATAGTGAACATGAAAGTTCTCGACGCTTGAAAACTGAGTTCCTTGTACAATTTGTAAGTTAATTTCTCTCATTCATATCATTTCTTGAGCGTAGTTAAATTAGCTTCCTTTTTCTTTCTTATTTAATAGTGACTGAATCATTTTTATTCTTTTTACATATATATAGGATGGCTGTGGAACAGATTCTGAAGATCGTATTCTTGTCATTGGTGTCACTAACCGTCCACAAGAGCTTGATGAAGCTGCACGACGTCGTCTCGTCAAGCGAATTTATATTCCATTGCCGTGTTCCACTGTGAGTTATTTTATCAAACTATATGATGAAGATATGCTGTTAAATTGTGTAGTATTGTTTACAATTGTATAAATATGAATTTCAGGGACGCAAACAATTGATGAAAAACTTGCTGAAAGGACAAGGTTTTAGTCTTAGTGAAGAGGATTTTACACATATTGCAGAACTGACTGATGGGTATTCAGGAGCGGATATTTCTTCACTTTGTAAAGAAGCTTCATATGGACCACTTCGAGATGTTGGAGTGGATATTCAAAATCTTTGCGCTGACCAAGTAAGTCGGTACATTTTTACTTTAACCATTTTAGTATGATTTCAAAACTGCGTAACTGATTTTAACATAATCATAATATTAACTCTTTCTGTTAAAAGGTTCGTCCTATGGAAATCAAAGATTTTGAGGCTGCAATTAAGCATGTAAAGGCTAGTGTAGATCAACGTGATTTAGTACTTTATGAAGACTGGGATCATAAATTTGGTTGTCATGTTTAGACTAACGCATTTCCTGTTTTTTATCATATCAATACTCTCTCCTATAATGAATCCAAGTGATTACGCAATCGCAAAAAAAACAAGTTTTTTATCATTTTTTTAAAAACGAAGTAAATAATTTTAATAATTTATATTTCATATGAATTACAATAATTTGCAACATATCGTATTAATATTTTTGAGATTTTATAGAGTAATACAGAATTACAGAATAAACATATGAAAATGACTACAATGCAAATGCAAAATGAATACGACTACAGCATAGTTTTCTAAACTGGAATTATTATTTATTTGTTCAACTTACGAGTAAATAATGAAAATTAGAAACCAAATTACCAAAAAAAAATTCACAGTTTAAAAAATGTTATACATTTGAGATGTATTCTGTAAAATAATATAAATTATTGCTAAAAACGTTAAAAAAACAATCAACATTGTCATAATACTTGTAGTACTTGGGTACAATAAACCTCATTTAAATGCACAAAATAACAAAAAAGTCTAATTGCGGAATGCTAATCATAAAGTCATTTGATTGTATGTATTATCCATACTGGCATATTTTCATACCATAATCTCAAATACATGTACACATTTTATAGTTTTAAATAATTATTGATTGACTAATATAATCAATTGTTAGTAGAAGAAACTTTTTTCCCTTTCGTGTTTATAGGTTGTATCATTTTATATTAATAATACCATGCGACTTGACTTTCCATGTAAATATGCAATTTCTAATTATAATTACATGGGCTTTTTTTACAATAACTAACAGCTACATGGTTTATTATTTGTTCTCACTTTGCATCCTGATATCAAGTTTAGTTTTTTTGTCCTTTCTCTTATACTATAATTGTACGAATACACTTTTAGTACTATTATTTAAGTATATGTATAGAATAGAATGTATACGTTGTATACCAATATTTACATTTTTAATATCTACCTACAAGTCACAGTATTACAATTGTTCAGTTTACAATTTAAGTATGCTGCTTCTATTTTAAAACTTGACTGTACTTTTGCTCTATATAATATATACTAGGTTTATAATTATTTAATGAATTATATGGTTCATTTTAGTTTCTAGGTATAATTTTTCTTCATATTAATAATTACACAGTCTATAAAGTAGTTTGTTAAGTTTACAGCTTACATATCATGAAGATTCTTATACAATTATTATTGAGTTTAACAAAAAAAAAAGTTATACAAATGCGAGCGAAGAAGACGTTCGATTATCTAATTTATAAGTACATATTTAAATAATAATAATATTTTGAATTATGTAGTTTTTATAGATATAAATTATATCATATTGTTGAATTCCTTTCACTTTTTCAAGTTACTTAAAATGGTTATAAAGGTTTAGGACATATCCTACATGCTCTTGAATGTATAAACTTAAAAGGTGTTTGACTTATTTCTTTTTGTTTAAATATTTAAATATGATAGAATGTTTTTTAAAAAGTAAAATGATAATACATAATGATTTTATTATTGTTGTACCTTTTGAGAAGGAATATTATTATATAACAATGTATTTTATATGTAGTTTAGCACGTCATAATTACTGTAATTAGATATACTCAATACTGTTGTCGTCTCTATCGAACCGAATGCAGGCCTGTGGAATTTCCTCTCTTAATATTCTACTAGTACTAGACTTCATTGAAGAATTTTCCAATTCTAATAATGGATTCGTATCAGAAGAACTTTGAATTTGTTCAGTAGTCTTTGTAGTCGTCGCTGTTATTCTTTTTTCATTTTCAGTAGCACTAATATGCTTTTTCTTTTTTGATTTATCTACACGAGCATAAAGTTGGTCCAGATTCGTTTCTCCGCCCAATCTACTACTACTCGAAGATGTTAAAGATTCTTTGGCTTCGATATCTTGTACTTGTTGTAAACTCCTCATATTATTACTCATTTGGTCTTCTTGGGAAATTGGTTGAGAGGGAAATGCTCCTGGTGGTTTTTTCTTTGGCTTGGGTTTGGGTTTGACGCGTGAATAGCCAATATCTTCATACAAATTCTTATCAGTATGTCCATCATCTTGATCGAGAGGAAGCTCACGTAAATCATCTCTAGATTCTTTCAGTCTCTCGTAAGGCGGATATTTTACTCGTTCATACATCGATTCTTCATTTTTGGTATCATCTTCTTCATCGTCATCGTCATCATCTGATAAAATGACAACAACCGTTGGTGGATCTGAACCTTTCTTTCGTAGTTTCTCATAACCATGTTTCCGATCTAAACTCGACATGGAGGCTTGTGAATGTGAGGGTGAGGGCGCATGAGTATATTTCTTATTTTGCTGCTTATTCGATGATAATGACGCTGCTAGAGATGGCCCAGAAGAAGCAGCAGGTTTTACAGTTTCATAAAATTGATCCTCTTCATCTTCCATTTCCAAATCCCCGCCTGACAATAAAAGTCCAGGTGCTGGTGGTATTGGTTTCTTCTTTTCAATTTCTTGATATAAATTATTGGAAGTAGTATTTAGATCTTCATCATCAAAAAGAATACGACTATTCCGATTACTACTTGAAGAGCCATTTCTGTCTGGAACTTGTCTAGAAATATTACTTGCACCTATTTCTTGATAATAATCAGATGGTTCTTTCCTCTCAATTTCCTGATATGCATTAGAAATATGAAAATCATCAATATCCGAAATTTCTTGATAGTTATCCATGCCGATATTTGCAGTGGTAGTGGTAGGAGGTGGGATTTTATTCGTATTTTTAGAAGAACTACTTTTCTTCTTGTTACTACTACTTCCACTTCCATCTCTGCTACTTCTTGATATTGATCTTGCCGGAATTACATTATAATTGTCTTCATCTAGTAAATCAGTAGTAGCTTGTTGTTTGAGCTGTGGAGTATTTGATTTCTTTTGTGGTGTCTTCGATAAAAGTTTATTATTACTATCATTTATATTATGATTTCCTGACGGACTATTGACATTCTGCAGTGGAGGATGTTCTACCATGGAGTTTGCAGAGGACATTGTTGCTGCCACTATTGAAGAGGATTTTAAATGAAGATGATGATGATGATGAGGGATATGTGAAGGAGCTGGTCTATCAGATTTTTTAGGCACACTACTACTAATACTAGAACTGTAAAAAGGTTCGTGAACAACTTCAAATTCCGAATAACTAATATCCGCTTTTGACCATCTTCTTGGCTCCACTCCCACCGAGTCGATTGGAGAGAGAAGAGCAGCTGAATTTTCTGATATGGTATGACGATTTTTATTCCCTGACGCTATTGATGACAAATTCGATGATAATGTTATTGGTGAATTAGGATGAGCAGTAGAATTTGAATTATTAATCGTAGCCGAGGATAATTTTAATTCATTTATATTATTTGACAGGATGGTAGTATTGTTGTTGGGTTGACTAGATTGCGATGAAGGTGTAGTAGTAGGTGCTGACATGGTTGGCGTGACGGGAGCTTTCCCCTTTTTATTCTTTTTCGTTACCTGAGCATAAAGAGGTGGATTTGAATTCATAGCGTTCGATGTGGATGAATGATTTTCTGATTGACTTCCATCTGGGACATAATGTAATAATAATGGGGCAGTCGGTGAGATTTCTGGCGGCGACACTAATGGAGGAATCGGGGGAGGTGGTAACGGGGAATTAGCTTCTCGCCGTTCTGGAATGGGTGAAGCGACATGAGGTCCACCTGAAAAATTGTAAAAGATGACATTGTATTTTAACTTCAAATTTTGTACGCTTGTACAACAATTAACGAAAAGATTACAACATACCAAGCCAATGGCGTCCTCCTTCTTCACCAGGTATTCTCATGTAATTTCCATCAGAATCTTCAATAGCAGCATACATTTCTTCTACAAAATCATTATAAATGTTAGTACATGGTGTCAAGTTTACACTGTAAATGCAAGGAATTCGATAAAATGTTGCTTAAAAACGATATTGAATTATTTATACATACCCGAATCATCCGAAACTGTAGCATAATCTGAAAAAAAATATAGAAATAATACAGAAAACCAAATGAGTACAATTGTACTGTGAAACTATATGCAAATAATAATAATAATGAATCGTGTAAAATTTACACACATTGAACAAATAAATAAAAGTAAAAAAATTATTTTTTTAACAAATAAAAGTAAAAAATACAGAAAATATAGTGTTTTCTTACGTGAGTCATAGTTTCGTGTATTTGCAACTTGACTACGATTCGCAATAATATTTGATAATGGCTCTCGTACGCTGATACTTGTATACCCCCTAGAGTCTTGTGAATCACCTGAGAAATGTGGTTGATTGTCCTAAAGTAAGAAAAAACCCTTTAAATACATATATTTCACAATGGCAATCCAATTACTGTAGGCACAGTAGATAACTACAACTTTGTTTCTTTGTACATACGTTCAAATTGTTTTGGGCTGACGGGTGACTGGAACGTCGCCACTGTCTTCCGGTTCGTCTGGGAGGGATAGGATTTCCAGGTTGTCTATTAATGTCCGTATTATTACTGTTGGCACTAGTTGAACTAAGTTGACTGATCCCATCAATATTTGAATTATTCGGATGAGATGATGATGATGAAGAAGAATGACTCTGATTTTGAATCCCAGTAGATTGAGAAGCAAGTCTACTACTAGGATGAGGATGTCTTGTCTGTGCATATGGTTGTGGAGTATCATAATTATCCGTGTCTGTTTCTTCATCCCCACCACCTCCACCTCCAACTTCTCCACTATTCCCTCCTCCAGCTCTTACTCGAGCATATGGATGCTCAACTACATTTCTTTTCAATTTTGCATAAGGATGGTTCACAGGATGAATTCCAGAATACGTTTCCGAGTCACTTGACGGTGTGGGTTCATTCTTATTACTACTACTACTATTTACTTTTTTTGAAGCATTAGCCTTTGAATTCCCACCACTTGATGCTGCATGTTGTTGTTTATTACCCCTATGAGATGACGAAGGGATGACTGGAGCGGACTTGCGGGATGAAACATTATAGTAATTACTAATTTCCGTTTCAGAAGAAGATTGTGGAGGTAGGTGATTTAAATTTGGTCCACAATCCCCGACGGTTGCATATAATTCGGATGTTCCGTCATGACTCAAAACGGAGCTACTTCTCCTTGGTGGATTGTGTACTTGAAGATTTGTAGGGAGTTGAGGAAGATCTGGTAACTGCCGGTGAAGTGTTGATCTACAAGCCGAGAAAAAAAAATCACAACAAAAGAGATTATTTATACGTGTGAATCATTTTTTATCAGTGTTGGGCAGTTTATTAATCTGATTATATTACATGTAATCAGATCATATAACAATGTTATTCATTTATGTATGGGATAGTATAACTTTTTTTACTGAACCAAACTGTGGATAATATTCTAAACTCGCAAATTATAAGTACTTTAACTTTCTGTCGATATAACATAAGCCAATACGTAATAAAACAAAACGAACAAAAAAAGAAGAACTTGAGCAGTCAACTTTGTATACAAAAGATTACTTTTTTTCAGATTGTTAAAGCTTTTTAATTAAAGAAAAAAATTATTGTTAAAACACAAAAATGGCTCACATTTAGCATATATACAATGACCAAAAGTTGAAAAAAGCTACAGACCACAAGTTAATTAAAAGAAATAATTAAAGGGAAATTTATTGGTGACAGCGAAGCGGATTTTTCAATTCAGTATTCGTGGGTATATAATAGAATACGTTATGTACGTATAATCAGATTACAGTATTATGTAATCGATTAAACATATATTGTACTTGGAAATCTGCCCAACACTGATTAAAACACACAATCTTCTAGCCTTAACACCTTTTTAAAGAATCGTTGAGATCAACAGTTTCATATGAATCAGATGGTTCACCAGGAGCTGCTACAGCAGCAGTTGATACGGAGGAGATGGAGATAGCTGTTGGAGATAAGTTGGGAATGACAACTGTACCACCAACAATTGTGTCTTGAATTTTTTTGCAGCTGGTAGACTGTTGTTCAGTGACTAAAGTTTTTAGGGATTGTTGTATTATTGGGACAGGATTCTTACGAGTTTCAACAGATGTTGAACGCTCATATTTTTGTTGTTGAGGATTTATATTCCCAAGTAGACTTGTTGTTGCTGTTGTAGACGTTAAGGCCAATGATATAGGGACTTGCTGTGACGTTGGAAGGGGTGAAGTGATAAATGATGATTCCACATTTTGTAAAATAGTCATTCGGCCTTCCAAACCATACATTTCCTCTCTGAATTGTCGAAGTTGTCGTCGTTGTCAAAAAATAAAACAAAAACAAAGCAAAAAAAAAATAAACAAACACGAAATCATAAAATAAAACACACAGAAAAATGACATGAGACACAAATCATATACAATTAGTATTGTATATGTAGCAAAAACAAATAAAATCTACAACTATATATATATTTAAATTTATATATATAGTAGCTTCTTAAAGTATTTAAGTATTTATATTATGTAAGGTTCATCATTATTGTATATACAAGTTTTCGCTAATAACAATGATGATGATGATAAAGATTAAATTCATTGATTACTATTGTAGTAGTAGCAATTTTGAAATCCTTATCATTGAATTGTTTTTTTTCTGTATAGTAAAATAGTTTTGATAATAATAGTGATGAAAATGATGATATGGACAATAGTACTAAAAATAAAAAGACTCTACGAATAAATGTTGTATGACAAGAATAACAAAGCAAAATTGAAAGTAGCAATATGAAATTGTAATAATAAAAACTTTTTGGTTGACAGCCGACACTTGTTTGACAGACAGGGCTGAAAGCCATGTTGTAATTTGTGCCGTAATTCATACTCATAATAATAGTACTAATAAGAATAAGAAGAAGAAGAGGGAGAAGAAGTAGAATACTAATGGAAGAGTCTCTTTCTCTCAGCAGACTAAGAGTTAGTCTTAGTGGTTGTAAATGATAACGTACTTGGTTGACGATTTCCGGACACAACAATGATTCAATGTATTCAGAATACATTTTAATAGAATAATGACCCCAATTATCAGTGGCAACACTAGTACAACAATTAGTGGTGCTGATCCATAGCGAACCCATGTTTCATCATCCGTAGAGATTACAGCCATTCTTTTCCCAAAAGTCTCTTCCTCTTAATTCCATTTCCCCTTTTGAATATAAATAAATCACAAAAATGTAAAAATACATACACAAAGTTGATCAGACATTCTTATATTATTATTACATGTCACTATAATTATATTAGAATTCCATAATACATGATTGATAAGTAATGTACCCTATATGCACTCTAGGATTCATATTAATATTTAATATCCTTTTCAACTTACCAAAACAGAATTTACTCCAGGAGACTTAAATGTTGACACATTGCACACTTTTCCCCTTTTTTTAGGTCACTTTCTTCATTTGAACGTACGCTCACTTACCACTAAGAAAAAAAAAAGCTTTCTCAGCCTTTCACACCCATTTTCATTCCATGCTACGTGCATATACATTCACATGCTATTTTTCGCCTACACACAAATAATAAATGCAAACGAATTAAATCACAAAATCACAACACTTTCTTTTCATCGTGAACCCATTTCAATGATAATGAGAGAGAATGCTTTGTTCCAAAAGAACGTTTCATTAGTATTTTTTATTATTACTTTTTTTACTCATTTTTTTGGATTTCGAATTATTACTAAAACACAGGTTTTTGAAACATGAAAAAGCTAAGAAGAAACAATAATACGATAAACAATATTATAAACATTACTGGACACATACACTGAATATCATCATCATGATTATTTATAAAGGTAAATAATTTGTTAAGGTTAGAGTTGCTATATAATATGATGGTAGCTGGACATAGTATAAGCGTGTTAATGTATTTTATTTGTGTGTTCGTGGTGAGTAGAAAATCAATACTCAAGTTGATAATGTAGTGTAGTATAGTTGTAATAATAATAATAATAATAACAAACTTATTACGTAATATTATTGTAATATAATAAGAAAAAATGATGAAATGCATAGATGTGTTTTAAATTGTTTGTTTTCTCCTCTTGAAAGTTTATTAATTAAGACGAATTTTTCTTCCCTGGCATTATAGGATTAGAATAAATATGATTGTTAGTCATCGTAATCCCCACACTGATCTTGTTGGTTTTTATAAGACTTCTCATTTTCCGGGTTTAATTTAATGAGATCATCAATTCTCAAGATGGTAATTGCAGCCTCCGTTGCAAACTTTAAACTTTTGATCTTGGACACGGCTGGTTCTAAAACTCCAGCTAGTTTATTATCTCGTGTTGTTCCCTCATTAAGATCTAATCCGATCCTACAAATTCATAAAAAACAAAAACATATAATGATGAGAAACGTTATAATAAATAATTACATGTGGATAATAGGTACAAGATTTTTAAGAAAAGAAGTACAACATAAAGCATTTTTGTTTTTTAAAAAAAAAATGAATATTAAAGTAATTAACCATTTAAGATGAGCCTGATCAGCTTTAGTCTGAGATGCATTATGGTAGGCTCTCAATTTAGCAACAAGATCCGTTGCGTCCTGTGCAGCATTCACAGCCAAAGTTTTAGGGATAACCAAAAGAGATTTAGCAAATTCAGCAATAGCCAATTGTTCCCGAGAGCTCAAAGAAGTTGCAAAATTTTCCAAGTAAATTGACAAGGCGGCTTCCACAGCTCCTCCACCTGGCACAACTTTCTTACTTTCACAAACCCTTTTAATGACACAGAGTGAGTCGTGAATTGATCTTTCCATTTCATCAACATAAAAATCGTTAGGTCCTCGAAGGAGAATGGATGCAGCTGAACGGGCTTTTGGTCTGTACCAAGTCAAAAAAAGAAAAAGTTAATTGACAATTCTCTACTAAGTATAATAATGACATTATATAGTGCCTGTACTAGTAAATAGAATTAGCCGCTTACTCTTTAATGAGAATGAGTTCATCATCACATATCCTTTCTTGAACGACTTCTTTCGCTTCACCCAATGAAGATGCCTCGAAAATTTCATCACCCTCTAAATTGGATAGGGATGAGAGTAGGGTAGCCCCAGTTGCTTTTGCAATACGTTTCAAATCAATTTTCTTACAACGACGAACAGCCAAAGCTCCCGCTTCAACGAAATACTATAATCGCAATACTATTATTACAAAAACTCTACATTTTGTCAAAATTATTTTTCAACAAGCTATACAGTTATTGATTGTTTTACCTTAAGGCACAAGTCGTCAATTCCACCGGTAACAAAAATCACATTGGCACCGGAAGCTAAAATTTTGTAGACCTTTTCTTTAGTCAAATCCGACTCCCGTTGTCTAATAGCTTCCAATTTTGATGGATCCGTGATCAATACTTGAACACCCAACTTCATCTTGGATTTTTGTAGAGAAAAGTCGAGGCATGCAATTTTTGCTTTTTCAATTCGTTTAGGCATCAATTGAGATGCTACGGTGCAGTTGAGAGCATAACCCTGAACCAGGAAACTTTCTCGAGCACTTTTGCCATGAGCTTTAAGAACATTAATAGAAGAAATGGGATACACGGCTTGTCCTTTGGAATCTGTAAATTTGATAGCTTCACAGGCATCCACGGCAATTTTACTGAAGAAATCAGAATCCCTGTATTTTCAACAAGACAATTAATAAAACGCTTCAAGTTTTATACTTCCTAATAAAATAAATGAAATAAATCTAACGATAAATCAATTCAATTGGTATAGGACTTACGCTCCAATCAATTTGCTGGACATTGATGTTTTGGCAGCATTAATGAGACAATCTGAAATGAAAACATAATAAAATATCTTAAATATCTATACTTTTTACAATATACTTAAAGATAAATACATCTGTTAGAATGAAAAATAACTTAAAACAGTTAAAACTAACCTTTTCCCAATTCAGATACTGGAATCGTCAAATTCTCGGCAATGTAGCGGCATGCTTCCCTTTAAGATTAATGAATAAATGCATATTATTAACTATAGTTTAAGACGTTTAAGTATAAAGTATATATATATAGCCAACCTTACTAGATTGATTTAAGTAAAAATATTCCATTCTTACTTGCAAGCTAATCGATAACCACCAATAATAGTAGTAGGATGAATCTTTTGTTTGACCAGTTCATCAGCATTCTTGAGGAGCTCTGCAGCAATGATAACAACGGATGTTGTTCCATCACCAACTTCTTCATCTTGTAATTGAGCTAATTCTACCAAAACTTTTGCTGCAGGATGATCAACCTCCAATAATTTCAGAATGGTAGCTCCATCATTTGTAATGGTAACATCCCCAATGTCATCGACCAACATTTTATCCAAACCTATAGATATATTATATAGAAAATAATAATATTCCGTCACACGTCGTGACTCCCACTTCTTTCTACATAATATATATATATACTATATCAATCATTATCAACAACAGCTACATACCAACTGGACCCAATGAACTTTTAACAATGTTGGCGATTGCAGAGGCTGCCATAACTGAAAAAATACAAATTACAAATAGTATCCATTATTAAAAAAATACGAATAAAAGAAAAAGTACTCTGATTTCAGGTGGGACATAAATATGTACATACGATGCATAACTTGTAGCGAAAACCCGGCTGAAGGGAAAAGGATAAATAACGATATTTGACTTACCATTTTGAGTCCTCACTGTGGTCCCACTGGAGCGAGTACCAAAAAATGACAATGCAGTATCAGTTGCCATAATTTCACAATTTTATTTTTGATTTAAAATGAGGATTTTCAAGATTTAATTTCACAATTAAAAATGAGAAACGAGCAAGCACGAGAAATTCCAAAAGAGAAGCGGTGAATGGGAAGATGATTCTGGAACACTAACGAACGCGCAGTCTTTAGTCTACCTCTTGTGCTCAATTTGATGTGAAAAGGGGATAAATAATAATTATTATTACTTTTAAGTATATGAGGAAGTGCATGGTATAACCAGTCAGATACTACTTTTCACTTTTTTGCAAATTCTTATGTAGAAACTCATGGGCTATTTTATAGAAACAGT